>VMBQ01004921.1:2887-74759 GCA_007657795.1 Dreissena rostriformis
AGGATAGCATCTGCAAGATCAAACAAAGATTTAACTATCTCTTCAACAGATAAAGAAAAATCACACAAATCATTACTTCCGGCCTCTACAAAAGTTACATCAATGTTGAGTTCAGAGACCAGGTAAGTGGCTTGTGACAGGGACTTAGTTTTGTTCGTTGGAAGCAGTATGCCCCCACTCACACCATGCCAATAAATTTGTATCCTATTGGCGGATAAATTTAAATTGTGTTTGTGATTTGAGGCACACCACTGATGAAAACGTTTAACAAAAGAGTGTCCTAACAACAAAACTGATGTAGTCATATTGTTAATCCCTGTCACAGTAAGAAACCGCTCTGGTATACAATCAAGTTTGTGGGGAGCCAGACAACTCGCCCCAAAGCCAACTCGCCCCAAAAAAGTAGTCAAGTCGCCCCAAATATATTGGACAACTCGCCCCAACCAAAAGACAACTCGCCCCAATTTTGTTTCTTTTATATTGTATTATAATATTTTGTTCATGAAATATTTGTTAAGTTTGATGTATCATATTCGTGATTTTTGTAAAGGAAATGTAGGTGTATGATGTTATTTTTTCATTTCATATAGTAAAACTTTGTAATTCATTAATTGTTAACATACCGGATTGTTAGTAATAAATTGTTATTAGCTTTTTTTATAATTGTGTTTATTAAAATAAGCGCCATTTAGTCTGTCTTGTTTTAAAAACGTGTGAATTGTGCTTCTTGGATGTCGGATACAATAATTTTTTAGTGTTAGTTACTTTTGTGTTTCTGCAATGACAGAAGTGGCAAAGTGTATACATTGTGGAAAGACAGTTGGGCAGAGGCAACGTGCTGTTTCTTGCGATGCCTGCGAGCGATGGCAACACATAGGCTGTGATTCTGGTAAGTGAACTTATAATATAATTATTTGTTGTGTCTTAAATTTTTCAGGTCAGGCAGCTAAATGAATGTTTCCCCATAAATAATGCATCTTAATTGTTTGATACTTGCATATTATCGGGTAATCAACCAATGTCCGTTAATCCGGTGACACATAACAGATGTGTTTTTCGACCTGATAACGATCATAAAACCTGTCAGATAAATGTGAAAAGTCACTGGACCGTTACCTTTGCGTTATTTGGGTAATGTACACCACTATAAACTATTGCTACACCTGACAATTTATTAAGTCACTGTTGAAATCCAACAAAAATTATATAGAAATTAAAACAATGTGTTTGTACTTTTACCTGACATATTTATAAAATGGCATTTTTTTGGTAATACAATCGGAATTAACGTTTAACTTGATGCAATCCACATTTTTTTTGATAATGGTGTATTGTAATATATACAATTATGATAAGAAACAGTCGCATACAACAGGCACCAGGTTTATAAGAAGAACTGATAAATTTATTGAACGTTAATAACATCACCAACTTAACATGCTATACTGCCAGTGTCATGCGAAAATGGATCTTATTTCTTAATATCCACCTTCACACTTTATTTGCGCCGACTTTAATTAGGCTATCTCTATTTAAAGAACAGATTACTGTGAACTTAATATTATCCCATTGCAGGGGTTTTTCCTATTTTCCTAGACTGCCTATTTTGGGAAAATGAGTCTGACCAAATTGGAAATTTTGTATTGACAAAATTGTCCATTTTGGGAATTTTTGCTTCGATGAAACTTCTTATTTTGGGAAAACATTGTCAATTTATCATGCTTAAATAAGTCAGTGGTGCAACAAATAAATTTGTTTTTATTTGTTATTTTGTCTTCTTTATATATACACATGCAATATTGGGCATGTTCAACGTTTATTCACTTCATATTTGAATGTATTTGATGAAGACTGAACTTTATCTGAGTCGCTAAAGGCTTTATTATGTAGCGGATGAAGGGAAGTCACTTTTTCGATATAAATTATGTTTGCTTTTTACGATTTTGATTTTTTTTTTTTTTGAATTGGGAAAAATTTGGAATGGAGTGATTTGATTATGACGATAGTGTGCCTTTGGACAGGATATTCATAGAACCACTCGTTAGAAATATAGTTTGTGATTAAAACCAACCCAGAGCTAAACACATGAAACACCACAATGATATCAGAAGAGGAATTTTAGTGTGTATTTGTTGCAGGGTTGTTTTCAGGGTGGAGTCGAACACATGTCAATGAACCGAATTTAGGTTCTCATATTGACACAGCGCCCCATGTCAGGTCTTGACATCAGTGGCCAAACATGAGGCGACGCCCGTGTTATGAACCGCGGCGACCAAGCCGTCGGTTCAGCCTGAAGTAGTCCATGTTAAACCAGCTGTGATCAGCTTCGCAGTTCTGTATGAAGGTTAAGGTGGGTGACGTTGTGGTTAACGCAGTAATTGATTCGGCAGCAGAGGTCGGTATTATCTTAGATCGGGTCTAAAAATCCACGAAGTGCCCACCTTCCAAGCTACGTGGTGGCAGACAGGAAGTTGCCCATGCAGAGTTCTCTTTTTGACCCGGTTAAATTAAAGATTGGCAATTATGGTATGAGGAACAGCTGTATATAGCCCGGATGATACTGATATGCTATTGGAATGTGATATTTTGGTAAATCAGGAAAAAGTTTTTTTTAATATGGTGGATGCTACTCTTATTTAAATGGACAGTTTTGCCTTGAAGTTGGGTCGACAGACGGACAGCTATGAGTCGCTGAAGTAAGGGTTGGGAAAAGGCGAATTATTCCAGCTAACTCGATGTCACTGGTGAAGTGTAAGATGCCTAGGTGTGAGGAGGACTATGTTGTGGAGTCGTTCGGGAAATCAAAGCTTCTCGTCCCTAGAGTGGTACGGTCTTCCAGTTCCGACCCCGTACTGTGCCTGGTAAACCCTACGGACCTTTTTAAATTAAAGAATTGGACTCTTTCCGACGCTGCGCCGTCGGAGATGATTGCATGACATTTTCAAGACATGTACGAGCGTTCGTGTAAGCGTTTTGATGAGTTTGAGAAGAGGCAGTTAGCAGATCTACTGACGAAATACCAGGATGTTGTCGCTAGGGATAAGTTCGGCCTGGGTTCTTTCACTGCTATTTCTCATACCATTGATACAGGTGATGCTTTACCGAGCTTATGCGGCGCACACATGCTTGTTTTGCGGGAGAAGAGGCGCATCTGGAGAAGATGTTGACAGCCGCTGTGATCCAGGCGTCCATGTCTGTGTGGTCCTCGGCCCCCGTGTTGATGCGAAAGCGGGAGGGAACTGTCAGGTGGTGCATTGAATCCCGAAGGTTAAATGACGTCACGTTTAATATGTGTTCTCTTTGCCCCTGTTCGACGATTGTTTTGATTCCCTGACAAAGGTTTCCAAGCTTGATGCATTATGGCAGGTGAACTTCGCAGGACCGTTAAAAGACAGTTTTTTTTTATCACTAAATATGATCTTTTCAAGCATGTCAAAATAGACTTTGGTTTGTGTAAATATCCTGCAGCATATTCCCGAGTAATACATCTGGTACATAGGGATCTTAACTGGGGGACAATGTTTGCCTTCCACGATGACGTTATCGCTCATTTTTCAATAATTTGGCTAATATTCTCTGGCTAGGTTCAGACTGCACGGGTTAAAGCTGCAGTCAGATAAGTTTGTGCTTTTCCAGCGTTAAGTAGAGGTTCTGGATGGCAGGGTTAGCAGCAACGAGATTCCAATAACCGATACCGACATTCAGGTTGTCCTGGGCTGGCCGTTCCCTAGATGCTCAAAAGATTTGAAACGATTAACTTGCCTGACAAATTATCACCGGACGTTCATCAAAAGCTTCTCCAACATATCAGAACCATTGTATCGGGTCACTGTCAAGAACCATTTTAGATGAGAAGCTGAACCGCAGCAGGAAACATTGACGACTCCCCCGGTACTGTGTTTTCAGGACCAGCATGATGATTTTATCTTATACACCGACGCATCAGATGTAGCCATAGGGGTGGGACTAATTCAGATTCAGAATGGGGAGGAACGCGTGATAGCGTCTGGTAGCTACGCCCTGACTAGGGAGCAAAGGCGGTAGTGTACAACCCGGAAAGAACTACTTGCTGTTGTACGTTGCACACGCCAATTTAGGACAAACTTGTAAGGAAGACTTTTCATTATCAGGACTAACCACTCAAAGTTGAACTTGGTTGTTGCGATTCAAGGAACCACAGGGTGAGCAGGCGAGATGGTTGGATGAACTGTCAACATTATGCTAAAGCAAAGTGTAGGCTGGAAGTATGCCAATGTGGATCTCTCTCGTAATCGGAAGGTGAGGGATAAGGTTCGGGTCCATGCGATGGCCAATTTGGGGACTTAACCTTGTGGGGGATGTAAGCACTACCAGAGGGCAGATCTGTGGAACGCGTTCACTGAAGACGTAGAGGATGCAGTTTTGTTGGCATTCCCTTCTCTACAAGAACTCGTTCCTAAACCCGGATTGTGCACAGGCGACGGCACTGAAGGGGGGCTTTAGGGGAACTGGATGCGTGGGTGTAAGTGGAACAAAAACAAAGGGAGACGACAGTCATAAGCCGGACCCTGACGACCAGGAGGAATGCCTAAGTTTAGAAAACATGTTTCTGAATTCGTGTCAGGTTGACGTGTTGAGAATCCAGGATACTCACGTATGACTTTGAACAGGAAGATGAGATTCAAGTGAGGTGAGAGAGCCCAGTAGTTGTGGCCTCAAGTTCGCTGACTTGATCGAGGCAAAAGGCCATGATCCAGCTCTGAATTTCGCCCTAAGTTTGTTGAGCAAGGAAGCGGAGTCCGGGAAAATTGAACTGTTTGCGGCGAGCCCACGGGCTTGTTTCATTGGTTAAACAAGTGGTTTGCTTGGTACGGACTGAGCAAAATTAAGGCAGGAAATGTATCTTTCGATGAGGACTATGATCGGAACAAGACGTCCTACCGGAAGGGGAGGGCCCCGTGACCCAGTACCAGACAAGAGCTCCATTGGAGAGGGTCCACTTGGATTTCTTGGATCCATTGCCAAGTAAGCCCCGAGGTAATGAGTACCCATGTTGGTGTACCTTTACCAATTGAGTGGAATGTTTCCCCCTTCAACGCAGACAGCAGCCGCGCCGCGATGGACCATATCTTTTGAAGCTTCTCCTTCCATATTTTCAGATCCAGATCAGGGACGTAACTTCGATCCCAAGCTATTCACTGGGTTGTGCATTATTCTTTGACCTATGGTGCGACCGGGCAACTTCTCCAGCGGGAGTGTCATCCCAAAAGGAGAAAGTAGAGGGAGCGTTGTGCCAGGCACAAGTCTAGTGCGATGCATCGATCGTTTGTCCAGATTATAAGAAGCGGTTCTAAGCTGACCAGCGGCTTCGTTCTGATAAATACGACAACAGGGCGTCCCTTCTGTGACTAGCTGCTAAAGCGTGTATATGTGTTTTCGACTAGTGCGACAATTGTTGTTAGATTGTGACGATATTGTTCCTTCGGACCGGATATTCATAGAACAACGAGTTAGTATCACTGTAAATGATTAACCCAACCTCGGTAAACAACATGAAACACTACAAAATGGACAATTTGACAATCATTGTTATCACATGGAGTACTGGATTTGTCTCCCTTTTAAAAGTTATAGCATTAAATAAGGTTGTACCCGAGTTTTATTCCTGCCCCTAATCCCGTTTTCGAAACACATTACAAAACAAAATTTGATTTGAACAAAACCTGCCTCAACATGCTTTTTTTTAGTATGAGTTTCGATAATATAGAAGCAATTTTAAGAATATTGACACAAATGTGAACATAATTTATTCGAAAAAAAAATGAGCCGACAACGACCAATTTAGCGTTAGTATTCCCCATTTTGTACATACCGGTCTTACTGACCAGGGGTGGTATTCCAGTAGCTTCTTAAGTTTTCACTTATGTTAAGAAATTTCTTAGAATAATTTTCTTTACTAAAATAATAAAAAACTTAAACTTAAGTTGTATCACAAAATTAACTTAAGTAATTCTTAGCTAAAAAAAATCTTAACTTAAGTTTAAAGTTAGGAAATTTTTTAACTTTTTTTTTTTATGAAAATGGGTTTTTCCACTACTAAAAACAGTAACGGAAGTGGTTGGTAAAGTGCGTGCGCGTGTTTTACTAGCAGACGTATTTTGTAAATATGGCCGAAGTTGAAGAGAAGAAAAAGCGCTCGGCAAATTTCTCAACAGCCGACTGCCTTCTGTTGGCTGAGATTATGGGGAGTGAGTATGGCATGGAAGGGTTGACCTTTCATGCCTACACAAAACATCGCTTCACAAATAGTGAGTACCATCTCCTTATATTTCGTTCTTTTTACGTGCTCTCGAGACCTGTCAGTGTCATGTTAACTTCGTTTTCAAAACAATATTTCGATTTCAAAATTAAAACATTAAAATGTATAATTCCAATTTATTTATTTTTGTATTTGCTGTATGTTGGCTTTTTTAGCCGTAGGCTGATTATTTTGCCGCGAAACAGGGGACCGTTTCAATAAGATATCCAGTGACCTACAACAAATAGGTCCCTGAGATATCGTATCGTTAATGTCCTCGTAAAACGCTCTCGTAAATCTAGACTACGATTTCTTTATATACATTCTGTTTTCTTTGGGTTAATATTAAAACTGTCAACATCCGGTAGTGATTTTACAACGTATTGTGCGTCGACCCGTATTGTGTTCTGCAATGTGTTGATGAATATGGAAAAAAAGCACAAAGAATAAAACGTCGAACAGAGAGCGAGTTGGCTCACAATGAATAAGCAGACGATTTATTGCATAAATTATTCTTTCGTACCGTTTGACAGTGGAATAGTGTTATTTTTTTCACTTTTGTCAAAGTCCTTGAACTGGAATTGTTACTAACAATGTTAGTGGAAATGGAATTAAAAAATATCTAATCATCATGCTGAATTATCATCAGCATCATTTCTGTGGAACACTGCAATATGCATAATACTAGTGTTTCATAGTTATGGTGCTTTTTATAGTTCACCAGCCGCCAAGATTGGAATGGTACTTGTATACAGGTAAAATAAATTAGTGCGCAGAGTGTTTATTTTACTGACATGTTATCATAAAATATGATTATCACATATTCTTTCAAATTTTACTCTTAACTGTAGATAGATTGCTTTGTAAGTCTGAGGCTTATTGAGACACTTAAGTCTGTTTCCTGGGTAGAACCAATACTTGGTTGGTTTACACTTTTACAGTCAACTCGTACCTACATGTTAGTCAACTAGTAACTAATTTGGTCAACTCGCGTTTATTTTACTGACATGTTATCATAAAATATCACATATTGTTACTAATTTGACTCTGAATTGTAGCTAGATTGCTAAAGTAAGTCTGGTAGTCATCTTGACCTTATTCAAAACTATTCATTTGGAAATGAGTTCTAGACAAGTAATTTATGCATACACACAAATAAGAAACACTCTTAGAGTTTAGTTCAATACTTTTAATTTCAATATTTTCACAAAATAACAAAGTGACCACTTACTATTTTTTCAATTTTTTTTTTCAAGATTTACACCATCGGCACAATTATNCAGTAGTTTCTATGTCAAATGTAATAATGGTCGGTTTCCCTGGCAAGATTACTGGTTTGAAGATTACCTTAGGTATCATATCTGGTATTTGCTCTGTGTCGGGGCTGTCTTCGTGCGCTATACCTGTGCAATAAACAGCTGATAAATAAGGATTTAAAAAAAATGTTTTTGGGATACACATTTCTATTTTATCAACAATACAGTAAACCAGTTCTAATCACCATGTTCATTGAAATGCAAATGGCTGCATTTTAAAATCAGTACAAACAAGTAATAAAATAATGACGATTACATTCAATGGTAACAAAAAAGCCCCACTTTACTTCAATATGTTGATGCCCAGAAGTAATCAGATCATTATAAATATAAACATCCATGTTTTTGTTAATAATACAACAATGCAATTATCCTTTATTTCAAGGTGGTGTAATGGATATGGTGTCTGTCTAGCGATTGGGAGGTCGTGGGATGGATCCCCAATCAGTGAGCGTTCTCATGATCCCCTTTAGAGACACCAAGTTCTTCCCACGAAACGGACTCAAGTGTCTTAATAAGCCTTAGGCTTTCGATGCAATCAAGCTAAAATAAAAAGGTTTTCAACTTATCCTTACCAGACTTGTACATATCTCCCTCATGTGCTTTGTTTGCACCCTGATTTGTAGCGCGCTCTTGTCTCAGCACCAGTTGTCAACGTTTGGTTGAAGTAAGCCATCTGTATCTTGTCAAGGCGATGCTTCATACATTTCATTGCATACTTGACTGTGTGTGCCGCAGGGGGACAAACCCATCTTTGAATAGCTCTGTTTGGAACAATGAAATTCAATTTACATACTGCACGGATAACACCTCTAAGACAAATACTGCATGGATAACACCTCTAAGACAACAGTACTGATGTGTGTTTTTTTTTTTTATACTTTTTTTAGAACACATTGACATGACGCCTTCCTGTCATAGTCAGTAATTGACTGTAGGAAGTATCAAGTAGAAGTAGAAGAATATTAATTAAGCTATTAAACTAGAGAAATTTATTTAATTTACTAACACAATTGAATTGTATTGCGACAAATTTTCTAACATAAACATAATATTATTCCATATAAACTATCCTACGAACAATTTTCTATTTATAACATTACTTACAAACAGTTCACCGCAAAACGTCCCATTCCACTAACGGCCGACGTATTTTCAACGATGCCTGCGTCCATGAAGACACTGTGCTATCAAGATTTTGTTTATTCCCAGAATATTAATGATCAGAAAGTATTTTTTCTTCGTTGATACTTGTTTTTTTACTAGTAAAACGTCATGTTTTGGTTACGATTCACGATGATGTTGATTTTATGTTGTCGCGAAAATGTATTACTTCCGGTTATTTTTTTACACATTTTTTTATCAAAAACATATTTTGACGTTGTAATATATTGAAATATGCATATCAGCGATACAATCTAATATGGAATTATATCAAACATGTTTTAATTTAAGAATAGTACTTTGTAAATAATAAACCGAACAAACCGAACAAAACGGACATCTCACGACTTGAGTTACGGTATTTACCGAAATGAGCCGATGTCAACCGATCTTCCAAAAAAAAACGCGGGAAATGATTACAGTTGTACTACCTTAAGTTAATAATAAGTTGCGGAAAACTAAATGAAGAAACTTAACAGCTTGACCTAGTTTTCTCACACATGTTACCCAAATTGGAACTTGACCTAGATATTATATAGATAAAGATGCAAACCAACTTCCATCATGATTGAGGCATAATTGTGGACTCTGTAGATCAATCGATTTACTTCAATCCATAAGGCTTATAATATTAGACAGACAATACAGACAAGTGTTTAATGATTTTGTAACCAGTTAATGGTAATGAGAAGACAAAATAAATAATAAATGAGCCACACAGGCTTATCAGGGACGACACTTTCCGCTTTTATTGTCTTATTCGTTTAAAGGAAGACTCTTCTTGACGAAAATCCAGTTAAGGTAGAAAATGTCGTCCCTGATTAGCCTGTGTGGACTGCACAGGCTACTCTGGGACGACACTTTAAGTACATGAATTAACCCCCCCTTTTCAAAGACCGAGGCTCAAATACCTGTATCATCCAGATGTATGACATCCCACTTGAGACTTGCACAGCAACCACAGTTGTATCCAACGCATACACAGGAACTGGCGTTGGTCTTCACACTTGATTCAAAATTCCTCACATACTTGTTCATGTCTCCTTTGCCAACCGATTGAATCTCTCTTACGACTTTCTGGCTAAGTAGGCTTTCCACTCTCTTGGAATCTGCTGCAAAGGTAAATAAAAAGATTATTTTCATCATACATGTAATGAGATGATGTTTAATTCTCTGCAAAAACAAGATACTGCGTTAAATAAAAACATATGCCCACTGTAGAAGCCTAATCAGCATTGACTCATTTGCCAAGTTGAATAAGTCAGTGTCCGAAAAACAGGTCAATGTCAAATTGAAGGGCACACCAGACCGAAACAATAAATATGTTAATTATTGTTAATAGAACAAGAAAGTAAACTTAAACTTGAAAGTAAAGCAAAATAAGAAAATGATACGGTTATTTATGGAATCTTTCCTTTCCTAACTTCCGTATTTTGACACTTCACTCTTCAGACTGTGAAGGAAAAAGTTGTTGATTTTAACCAGTTTTCTTTAAACTCGTCCCATTACAAGTGGTGAAAGCTTATATACTTACATTTAAACTCGTCCATTCTGTTGGTTAATGCGTTCAAAGCGTCTCCTGGTAAAATGCTGTTGATGGTTAACGACAAAACCAAAACGAAAGTTGTCGACTCCATTTTTTTCACTTTAAGAATAAAACTACTTCCGGTTTCGCTATATAGGCTACACATCACTTAAATGACTGATCGGTAAGGTTACACATTACCATCATAGCTTGACTAATTACAATTGTTATTAAATATTCGTTTGAAATTGTACATGTATTAAAATGAAAATAAATCAAATATGTTAAGAAACTTAGTTTGCGCGTTACATTTTGTCTTCTTTATTGCCGCCACAGTGAAGTGTTACATAATTTTGAAAGATCTTGCGCAATCTCTCTCATATGTGTCGTGTTCTTAGAAAATTGGGCATAATGTTTGTGCGTAAATTGTCATCCCAGATTAGCCTGATTTAAATGATGTCTCTTCTTAGCAAAAATCCAATTTTGGCGGAAAGTGTCGTCCCTGATTAGCCTGTGCGGACTGCACAGGCTAATCTGGGACAACACTTTACGCACATGCATTATGCCCAGTTTTCTCAGAACACGACACATATTTGTACCTGTCAATAATACCCGCAAGGGGAGTTAGACAGTATAGATAGATAGATAGATAGATATAGATATTTGTGGCATTGGCTTTGACATTAATATGCGGCATGTGAACACTTTGAAATTGTTATTGTTTAGATTTAGAAATAAGTCTGCTCACATTATTGTTTGTAGTTAACATTACCGTCTTTTATATGTAAATCGAAAATCATGTGAATTATCGTCGTAATAATCATAAATAAACAGCAAACAAATTAACACTTCTAAAAATTGAACAACATTAACTGTCCAGCACTTCTCGGGGGTTATTTAAAGAGGAGTGGACACTCATGGAGCGATGCGAAGGTCCGGACAGATGAGAAGCAGACAAATCAAACTAAAATGTCTTGGTTGTTGTCATCAGGATTGTGCAGGGCCTTTTCAGCATTGGGAGACTGTCGGAAAAACATTTTATTTTGTGTCGTTACATTATATTAAACGTTTCATAAAAAATATGATGTCCAAAGCTATTGAGCGTTCTCAAAATGGCGTCCAAAATAGCATTATCTTCAGATTGACGAAAGTAGACATGGTTATAAATCCCATAGCAATAGGTCTAAATTCCTCCAATAGATCAAACCAAATGGACTGTGCTTTTAATAATCAGGGTACTATGCAAAAACATAACTCAAAACAATTCGTTTAAAATAAAGATTATTTTTTTTATTTGTACAGTAATTGGTCCAAATAATGTATATGATAAGCGAACATTTTGATAATTTAACATTATAACAATAATCTAATTAACACATTTTTCAAGTAGATGAAAAGGTTTGTTAACATTAAGTATTCATTATTGTTATCAAAATGTGTATACATTATACAACAAGCCCTCTTAAACACATTTTATCATAAATATCATGGTTCAAATATAATGAAGCACTTTGGATGACTAAAATATTGCACATTAAACAAAATAACTCTTACATTCGTTAAACATTTTCTCCAACAATTTGTGTTCTTAAAATTTGACATATACTTAACAAATTAACTAAATGATTCAACAATAATGAAGAGAATGTCATTTTAAAACCCAGATTGTAATGACTATTGTCGTGGTAAAATGTAATAAGAGTGGAAAAATACATCTGCTCACAGAGGCAAACAGACTGTGTTAAGGTGCATCAATACATTATAAGAATAGTTAAACTAGATAAACTAAGTTATTACCTGACTGCCCTTATGAAATAATTAAGCCGAAACTACGTTTTTATTCTTTTCTCATAATGACCCTCTTCATTTTGTTCAACAGATGTATTGAAGGTTTTTCCGATACTTTCCATAATATCATTAAACAAGAGCACCGTCAAGCAGATGCCAACGCTCGGCTGTGGGTGCTTGGATTTTATTTTTTTGACCTTTGACCTTAAAGGTAATCATTGACCTTGACCTTTTTACCACTCAAAATGTGCAGGTCGATGAGTTACACATGAAAAACCAAAAAAAAATATTATTTTTTTTACCTTTGACCTTAAAGTATGACCTTGACCTTGACCTTTCAACACTCAAAATGTGCAGCTCCATGAGATACACATACATGCCAAATATCAAGTTGCTATCTTCAATAATGCAAAAGTTATGGCCAATGTTAAAGTTTTCGGACGACGACCACTACGACGACAACGCGGCAGACGAGAGGGCTATGACGATACCTCGGGTTTTCTCGAAAACAGCCGAGCTTATAAAACTAGAACTGACTATTGCGTACCGTATGTTTTTATACATATCAGAAAAGCAGAAGATTTTAAATCTGCAACAAATTGAAATTTGTTAATAAGTCTTACAAAATTGTTCCTTTTAAAATTATATACATGTATAAGTTCAAAAACTCTCGGTGCAAACCATTTTATAATATTATTGTTTTTGCATGCTTAGTTTAATCACCTAGAATCACACAATAGAAAAAATCAAATACAGAAATTAAGAAATAAGATGTTGATTAGTACTATTTGCACACATTCATATTAATTTACTAATTTGAGCCTTGTTCTGGGAAAACTGGGCTAAATGCATGCGCAGTCTGCACAGGTTAATCAAGGAGGTCACTTTCTGCCTAGACTGGTTTTTTGTTTAGAAGGGACTTCCTTGAAAACAAAACATTCCATGAAAGTGGAAAGTGTCATTCCTGATAAGCCTATGCGGACATCAAATGCTTATTTGGGACAAGACTTAACGTCTTTGCGTTAAGCCCAGTTTTCCCAGAACGAGGCTTTTTTCGAAACTGTTGCATGAAGTCAATAATTTGTAAGATAAGACTATTAAGCAATTAAGAAAAAAAAACATCATTTTTATCACTACTAAATAAGATTCTGATTAGAAAAAGGTTCCACTCATTCATTTCAATTAGCTAATTTCAAGTCTGCTGCATTGAGTCAATTATTTGTAATAAATATAACTCATCCCTCGCTATCCCTCCAATGAACCTTTCACATCCTTCATTAACATTGCCCCTATCACCATTTTCTCACAATTGGCAGTCAGTTTAACAGCCCCGTTTTTAGTTTCTACAGAAACGAGCACCAGAGTTTGCGTTGCCAGGGTCCGAGCAGCGAATAAGAACTTATTTTCTTCCGAAGACGGCACTTGTAAAACATTGGCGGCTTTAAGAACGGCGGTGACTATCGACTTCATGTCACTTTTGTCTGCTGGAAGTTTCACTTTGGTGGAGTTCTCGTTCATTCCAGCCAGTTTTCCTGAAAATTAAAAACAGAAGATTATTAAGGGCATAATGTGTGTGATATATACACGTGAAAAAATAACAACATAATTAAGAGCATAATAATGTGATTGTAAAATACATCAGAAAATAACAAGAGGGCCATGATGGCCCTGTATCGCTCCACTGTTTTTTTTATGCGAAATAAGCTTGCAATGCGCATGGGTTGAAATGTACTCAAGCATGTGACTTTCTCTTTCTATCCCTCGTCCCACTGGGCGCTTAAAGTTGGAAGGGTGAGCATTTTTATAAATGGAAAACGTTACTACGGTGTTAACTAAACAGACTAAAAAGCCCGGTAATTGTCGCACAGGTCCTTTGCTTATAACGTAGGTACATTTATCTCTCCAAAAGATATTGTCGTTCTTTCTATTTCACACATTTTTAGATGCTGAAGATCAAATCTACGCATGTTCTACAAGATAAATGAAAGTTCCTTCATTCAATCATAAATCTTTTTCCAAAATTCGAAAAAGTGTTTGTAGGTTTCAAAGTTTCTGCTACTTATATAGTTCATGACATATGCAAAATACCTAATGACGTAGATCACCTGAACTTTACTTCATTCTTGAGGCATTAGTGAGTGTAGCAGGATTGTTAACGTGGTGAAGAAATTGTTTATTGTACAAAGAAGATATTTGCCTGAGGAAACATAAAGTTACGAGTTTTTCAGGTTCATGAGGTGCCGAAAGGCAGTAGGAATGATAACTTTGTAGAGGTTGTTTGTTAAACAAAGTAAATGTTTATGAGACAAAAAATTGAATTATAATTCATCAAGATGTTGCGATCATGGCAACACTACTTGCATATGGCGTGAGGTTTAAAGAGATATCATGACAAACAATTAGCTTGACCTAACTTTGAAAGATAATGTCTACAAACGGACGCAAAAAGACTTGATTCCCATGCATGCATGTAGGTTTGTTGTTGTTGTTGTTGTTGTGACCTTGGAACTAATTATGTAAACAACGTCTTAGACTGGTCCGCGCATATGCAGAAATGTTTTCGATCGTGCTTTTGAACTGATGGGTTATCATATTAACGGCAAAAAAAGCTTATAAATTTAATTTCTTTGTAGATATGGGATGATTAAGTACCAAATGCCATTCTCGACCTTCCAATAGACCATAACTCCTTCTGAAGAGTTTGTTTTCGTTTTGAAAACAGGACTTCCGAGCACAATGATTTCTACCCCACCCAGCCAATTTATAAATAGTCCTTTACAATATTATTTCTCGTCTGCAATCTCTTTCAATTTGGGGCAGTCCAAAATGTGTCGTTTGGTAAAGGGTTAACATTTATGGATAGTTAACATGTTGGTCTACCTTTCACGCTCGACATGTATGCATTTATCTCTTATAATTAAAAAGTTATTCCAAGTGTATTTTGATAAACTTTTAGTTTGAGAAGAAAATAGTTTATTCATCCCATAATGAATAAATAGCAAAAACGCATAAACATGCAAAGTTCAACGACTTCCTGTGGCCATGTTTTTTGACGAATCAAATTTTCTTGAACAACTTTTTAATGGGAGCCTTCAAGGGATAAATTTGGCCCCAGGGGCATAATTTGAACAAACTTGGTAGAGAACTATAAGATGTCACTACATACCAAATTTGGTAGCCCTAGGCCCAATGGTTATGGACAGGAAGATTTTTAAAGTTTGCACAAAAGAGGCTTTATATAAGCATATGTTCAGTTTTGTGACCCCCGGGGCAGGGTCAAATTTGAGCCCAGGGGAATAATTTGAACAAATTTGGTAGAGGACTATTAGATGTCACTACATACCAAATTTAGTAGCCCTAGGCTCTATAATTATGAACAAGAAGATTTTTAAAGTTTGCACAAAATAGGCCTTATTTAAGCATATGTTCATTTTTGTGACCCCCGGGGCAGGGTCAAATTTGACCCCAGGGGCATAATTTGAAAAAACTTGGTAGAGAACTTTAAGATTTTAATACATACCAAATTTGGTAGCCATAGGCCCAATGGTTATGGACAAGAAGATTTTTAAAGTTTGCACAAAATAGGCCTTATATAAGCGTATGTTCATTTTTGTGACCCCCGGGGCAGGGTCAAATTTGACCCCAGGGGCATAATTTGAACAAACTAAGTAGAGAACTATTAGATGTCACTACATACCGAATTTGGTAGCCCTAGGCCCTACGGTTATGGACAAGAAGATTTTTAAAGTTTGCACAAAATAGGCTTTATATAAGCATATGTTCATTTTTGTGACCCCCGGGGCAGGGTCAAATTTGACCCCAGGGGCATAATTTGAAAAAAACTTGGTAGGGAACTTTAAGATTTTAATACATACCAAATTTGGTAGAAATAGGCCTAATGGTTATGGACAAGAAGATTTTTAAAGTTTGCACAAAATAGGCCCAATATAAGCATATGTTCAATTTTGTGACCCCTGGGGAACTGTCAAATTTGATCCCAGGGGCTTAATTTGAACAAACTTGGTAGAGGACTATTAGACGTCACTACATACCAAATTTGGTAGCCCTATGCAATACGGTTATGGGCAAGAAGATTTTTAAAGTTTGCACAAAATAGACCTTATTTAAGCGTATGTTCATTTTTGTACCCCCGGGGCATGTTCAAATTTGCCCCCAGGGGCATAATTTAAACAAATTAGAAAGAGGTTCACCCCAGGAACATTTGTGAGAAGTTTTATCAGAATTGAACTTGTAGTTTAGGAGAAGAAGATGTTTAAAGAAAAAGTTAATGCACGCAGGGACGCACGCACGCACGACAGACACAGGACCATGACATAAGCCCTGCTGGCCTCTGGCCAGTGGAGCTAAAAACAGAAGATTATTAAGGGCTTTATGTGATGATATAATTATACACCTGAAGAAACAACAACACATACACAATAATTATGGGATTATAATACATGGAAACCAATGATTTTATTTCAGCGTTTAAAATAGATGCAGGCAAACAGTGGTGCTTATTTCTAAGGCAAACTGTTCTTAATGACGAAGGATGAAATTTGAAGTGTCAAATGTCAAATTTAACTCAATAATACAAGAATATTTAGATCATTATAATTTTAAGCATATTCTTTATTTTTAGACTTAAATCAAAGAATTGGTTGGTGAATATGGGCCCAGATATTATTATTCAATTATTTTTATAACTCAATCTTTATTTTTAGACTTTTTAGTCAACGCATGTGTTGGTGAATACGTGCCAAAATCTTATAACTCAATTATTTTTATAACTAAATCCTTTTTTTAGACTTAAGTAAAAAAATATTATCTTTGGTGAATACGGGCTCAGATTTTATAACTCAAACCACCCCCATCCTCACCCTGCTCCTTCAGGAACTCCTTCTCGTGCATGTTACATGGCTGCATGATCTCCCCAACGGGTGCCGTGATCTTGACATTGTACTTTTTCTCCTCTGTGACAACCTCGAAGGTTGCGGGCTGGGTCGTGTCGTTGAAGTTCACACCCATCAGCACAGACGTGGAATTCTTGGGGGCTAAGGCAGCTGAAGGAGAAGACAAGATTTCACGGACTTTGTCAGATTTCTTTATTATACCAGACATTTAATACACGGTAGATTTTTACAGACAGTTAGCCGTGAAAAATAGGCAAAAATGACAGAACATCTACAGGGCTGAACAGTCACTGAACATCATTGCCCGGTATTATTACTGAGACCAATGTGCTTTTGCTAAAACTCATCTCATAATGACAATATAATATGAACCAACCAGTAAACAGTGAACCAACAATCGACATATCCGCCTAATCCAATAGTGTTTTTTATGCTTAAAATCGGTAACCAGACCACATCTAGCATTACAATTTTGGCTATTGCTATAAAGAACACTGATTTCTTATGGGTTAACTTTATTGATTTTGAGTGTTAATTGGGCTTTAAGTTTTTTTTACAGGTAATAATCTGTTTATATATCACCACAGTAATGAACACAATCACTAAAACATTTAAAATCAGAATTGAAGCAAGCATATTCAAAAGCCTTACCAATTTCAGGAAAGTCTTGTACCTCCATATCAGGTTGGATTTTCTGAAGAACAAAGAAGAAAGATACAAACTTCAATCTTCATAATCAATAGACTATCGCAAAAAAAAGGAACCAAAACACTTGAACTTAAGCAATGTGCCTTCAGAAGTGTCTAGTGAGTTAAAACATGCAGGTGACATCAAAGCGGCATTGGCACCATCATTTTGTGAAAAAATCAGTCACAAACTGTTCAAAATTGTGAAAAAATTAGTCGCGAACTGTTCATAATTGTGTAAAAATCAGTCACATACTTTTCAAAATTGTGAAAATTGGAGTAGCAAACTTCTTTAAATTGTGAACATTTGAGTCGCGAACTTCTCAAATTTGTGAAAAACGGCCATTGGTAAGAAAAAAATACCTGAGGGATGATATGAAACAAAATCGTTAAGCAGAACTGGAGCACCAGTGAAAAAAGCCCCCGCATAGTTTTGTCACCTGATATGGTTAACAACTTGGGAATGTGCAGATCACTGGGGATGAAAAAAGTGTCTTAAAGATCCACACTTTATGTTTATGGTGTATTTTAAGTCCAAAATTAATCGCTTGGGAAATGGGAAGTGACAAATCTACAAACAGAGGAGGTCCTTGGTTTGATACCCACTGTGGAAGTGTTCTAATGATCTCCTCCCCNCCCCCCCCCCCCTGCCAATTACTGGTTCTACCAAGAAAAATGACTCGAGAGTGTCTCAATAAGCCTTAGGCTTTAAATGAAACTAGGCTTAATGAGGTTTAAGTAAACTTCTTTTCGTGAATGTAAATATACCCGGTATCTGTATAGGGTATGTATAATCCATATACCAACCCTAAGTACTCACCTTCTGTCCTATCCTGATACTGGTCACTGTATTTTCGCTGCTGTTTGTGAACGTGAGCTCGATGGAGACCATTTTTGGAGAGAATATGGATATTGTTCGGGTGAATCTGTACGTGATACACAGACCATCTCCCGACATTTTGTTCAATAACTCGTACGTCTTGCCCTGGACTTGTGGTGTGAACTAGAAACAGAAAGATTAACTAAGTTTTGACACAGAACAAGTTTCACTCTTTTCTGATATATTTCACCTCAATAGGCTTTTTCAAAGTTTGTTTTTACAAATTGACTACATTTTCTTTATGTTTCTCAACAAAACAATTGTATACATGTATTGTCATCAAAAAATAAATAAACAGGAAATGACGCCATGACACCATGTTTAAGCTTAACTTTTCACCACTCAGATACGCATTTTAACCTGTTGTAGTCTCTTAAAAAATCAAATTAAAAAATTAAAGGCCTTTCTTAATAGATTCAATTTTTAAAGGCTTCATTTCCAACCCTAAGGTACTGATGAGCAGCAAACAGCATAAAACCTGAACAGACTGCGAGTTACTCTCAGGCTGTTCTGGTTTTATGCTGGTTGCATGTAATCTTTTCCACTTTGCTTTTGAGTGGGAAAAGGTTAAAGTACTGTAACAAGTTTTCGTTTCTGTTAATTTATCAACAGGTAAACTCGATTTTAATTTATTAATCAAATTATAGAAAAGCAATAAAAGCAATTACCATGCTATATACAATACAATTTTCTTCTTGAAAATCAGCTTAATTACTATTGAGTAAAAGCTAAGGTTACATAGTATGTTCTGATATGTTGTGAACATGTATTTGTAAACAAATGTTTCACAAAATTAAACAAAATCCTTTATTGCAAACAAAAACTCCAAAATCAGAGGCTTTCAGTTTGCCAAAGTTAATAAAAACGATATCTCAAAGACAACTTTTGTATATTAAATAAGTTTTTTAACTTAATTGTCTTCCTTTGACCATTTATATTTTGACAGACATTAATTGTGTATGGAAACCTTTGTATTTCATAAGCAAATCACCAAAATTTCTCCAGAACTTAAATTGAAACTTCAAATAATATCAGGTTAGTTTATCACAAAGACTCACTCACCATTTGCGCTGACGGCGTTGCTGCCTTGGGTTTGGACGACTGGTCGAGACTAAGGGCACTCATTGGGGTCAAAAGGTCACCAGCCCCTGACCCTGACATTGCACTTGGGGCCATCAGTGATGACACTGATAATAAAGGGGATGTTAGGTGAAATGGATTGAAAGGGGGTCATCAAAATTAGCAGTTAAGCCTGGCCATCTTGATTTCTCATGTGAGTCACGTTCTGGTAAAAATTGGGCTAAATGCATGTGCGTTAAGTGTCGTCCCAGATAAACCTGTGCAGCCTGCACAGGCTAATATGGGAGAATAATTTCCACCTTAAGTGGATTTTTGCTAAAAAAATACTTCCTTCAGACAAAAATACAATAAGAGCAGAAAATATCGTCCCAGTTTAAGTTGTGCAGCCTGCACTAATTAAGCCCAGTCTTTCGAGAACGCAGCTCATATTATGGCATGAGATTAAAACATGTCTATGGCTCTCCAAAATTAACATGACTATGACCTTAATCAGAGCTCCAGATAAGCATCGTTTTATCGTTATTACGATTTGTTTTTAAAGAAAAACGAAAAGAAAATCAAAATCCATTGTATCAAAACGAATTGAGACAGACGGATCCGAATTATGACTGGCCGTTTGATCGTACGGAATTTCCGAGTTCTGCGCAACGAAAGTTAAATGATAACGAGATTTCCGATTCCGGTTCCGTGAATTAGTTGATTGTAACCAATAATATTCCCATTTCCGTTTCTGCCCTTCTGTTTACAAAATTAAACATGGCGGCGGCAAAGCGTGGACGAATTCAAAAGAAACTTTATGCTGCGACAGCCCCAAGTATACTTGGTTTCATTTCGCGGCGAGAACAAAGTCCAAAGTCTATTGTTGGCAGTTTATTATCTTATATAGCGTCAAAAGCGGTTGATGAGGTGGAATCGAAATTCTCCGGACCCAAACATCGCGGTATCACGCAAAAACAGAACAGTTCAGTTCATTGTTCATTTAACTAGCAAGTAAGCGAAATGATAGTGACACTAAAATGTATATAAACATTTATTGTTCAATAGCAGCTTGATGATGCCAGGCCAGTCTCAATTAAATGTACACTGATCTTTTAAAATGTGACCCGTATGCACACAGTAGCTAATGCAAAGGTCAATGGAGTTAAAAGGTTAGTTTGTTATTATATATTTNAAAGTTTGTTTTTACAAATTGACTACATTTTCTTTATGTTTCTCAACAAAACAATTGTATACATGTATTGTCATCAAAAAATAAATAAACAGGAAATGACGCCATGACACCATGTTTAAGCTTAACTTTTCACCACTCAGATACGCATTTTAACCTGTTGTAGTCTCTTAAAAAATCAAATTAAAAAATTAAAGGCCTTTCTTAATAGATTCAATTTTTAAAGGCTTCATTTCCAACCCTAAGGTACTGATGAGCAGCAAACAGCATAAAACCTGAACAGACTGCGAGTTACTCTCAGGCTGTTCTGGTTTTATGCTGGTTGCATGTAATCTTTTCCACTTTGCTTTTGAGTGGGAAAAGGTTAAAGTACTGTAACAAGTTTTCGTTTCTGTTAATTTATCAACAGGTAAACTCGATTTTAATTTATTAATCAAATTATAGAAAAGCAATAAAAGCAATTACCATGCTATATACAATACAATTTTCTTCTTGAAAATCAGCTTAATTACTATTGAGTAAAAGCTAAGGTTACATAGTATGTTCTGATATGTTGTGAACATGTATTTGTAAACAAATGTTTCACAAAATTAAACAAAATCCTTTATTGCAAACAAAAACTCCAAAATCAGAGGCTTTCAGTTTGCCAAAGTTAATAAAAACGATATCTCAAAGACAACTTTTGTATATTAAATAAGTTTTTTAACTTAATTGTCTTCCTTTGACCATTTATATTTTGACAGACATTAATTGTGTATGGAAACCTTTGTATTTCATAAGCAAATCACCAAAATTTCTCCAGAACTTAAATTGAAACTTCAAATAATATCAGGTTAGTTTATCACAAAGACTCACTCACCATTTGCGCTGACGGCGTTGCTGCCTTGGGTTTGGACGACTGGTCGAGACTAAGGGCACTCATTGGGGTCAAAAGGTCACCAGCCCCTGACCCTGACATTGCACTTGGGGCCATCAGTGATGACACTGATAATAAAGGGGATGTTAGGTGAAATGGATTGAAAGGGGGTCATCAAAATTAGCAGTTAAGCCTGGCCATCTTGATTTCTCATGTGAGTCACGTTCTGGTAAAAATTGGGCTAAATGCATGTGCGTTAAGTGTCGTCCCAGATAAACCTGTGCAGCCTGCACAGGCTAATATGGGAGAATAATTTCCACCTTAAGTGGATTTTTGCTAAAAAAATACTTCCTTCAGACAAAAATACAATAAGAGCAGAAAATATCGTCCCAGTTTAAGTTGTGCAGCCTGCACTAATTAAGCCCAGTCTTTCGAGAACGCAGCTCATATTATGGCATGAGATTAAAACATGTCTATGGCTCTCCAAAATTAACATGACTATGACCTTAATCAGAGCTCCAGATAAGCATCGTTTTATCGTTATTACGATTTGTTTTTNTCGTCCCAGATTAAGTTGTGCAGCCTGCACTTAAGCCCAGTTGTCCCAGATTAAGTTGTGCAGCCTGCACTTAAGCCCACTCGTCCCAGATTAAGTTGTGCAGCCTGCACTTAAGACCAGTCTTCCCATAAAGCAGCTCATATTATGGCATGAGATTAAAATATGTCTATGGCTCTCCAAAATAAACATGACTATGACCTTAATTCATGAATAAATTTAAGTAACTATATTAAGACAATCCCAGTTGTATTAAAACAATTGCAATAATCATTAAGATTTCATACACACAAGCACACACAGTCAGCAATTATTGATTATTAAACTTATTATAAAGCTATCATTGTAAACAGTATTAAGACAATAAACCATTTTAACATTACTGATATTTAGTACTGAAGCAATTGCCTCCCTTCGAAATGAATCGAAAACGAGGCTTACAACTTGATGGCTGTGATTACCTAAACTGGTAGATGCATTATAATGTTCAGTCGATCAATTGTGTCGTGTTGTGAGAAAACTGGGCAAAATGCATGTGCGTAAAGAGTGGACCCAGATTAGCCTGTGCAGTACAGGCTAATCCGGGACGACACTTTCCGCCTAAACTGAATTCTCGCTAAGAAGAGACATCATTTAAACGAAAAATTCCATAAAAGCAGAAATTGTTGTCCCTGATTAGCCTGTGTGGACTGCACAGGCTAATCTGGGATGACAATTTACACACAAGCATTATGCCTAGTTTTCTCAGAACACGACACAATTGTTCAATACAATAATAAATTTTTATTTTGTTTGTCATTAAACCCGTCATAGTTTTTTTAAATAATTGGATATGTTTCAATATCTTAGTTTATCATGAATGTATATTTGAACAATAACGGTACAGCCACCTATGTAAAAGAAACTATCATTTCTGTACTCAATTTTTAATTGAAATATTAGTTTATTTTGTCTTGTTTCATCGATGTTTAAATATTTTAGTAACGAACAGAGGAAGTTCATTTAGGCAGAGTTCATTGCAATGTGGATAAGAAGGGTACATGCATGTACCATTGATCAGGTGGGTTTTGGAAAGTAGCAAGACCACTATAATATTGATGTCATTATAAAACAATTTTGTAGATGTGTTTTTCAAAATAGTACATATTAATTATCTTGCATCATAGTAAAATATTGTCTGTGTGTTACAAATGGAATCCTGGAGATGCTCATCAGTTAGTGCACAACGTGTAGTACAAGTGTATTTCTCAATGATTCAATAGATAACAATTGTTCCGCGGTTGGAGACATATGCCCCCTCAACAGGGCCTTGATTTTCACACTTATTGTGACAGTGACCTTGACCTTTGACCTAGTGACCCCATTTTCAATAGGGGTCATCTACAGTCCAAGGCTAATGCACATGTGAAGTATCAAGCCAATCGGTCAATCCATTCACAAGTTATTGATCGGAAACGAATTGGTCTTCCAACAGACACATAAACTGACAGACCGACCGACATCCAGCAAAACAATATACCCCCTCTTCTTGGAAAGGGGGGCATAATAAAGCTCTCTTTTAGAACCATAATGATATTCATTTTCAGATTGTTTGAGTTAAGAAAATATAACCTTACATAAAATGTTTTCATTGCTTAAATATTTTTTATACCAAGAAAACAAAAGCAATGATTTATAGGTAACATAATTATGTAACTGGACATTTTGATGGATTCTAATAAAAACAATACTACAGGATATTGACTAGATGTGTTAATCTTGATCACATTGTTACTCAGATGTGTACCAACTATGTTTACTTGTTAAGATAACCAACTGCACTCATACACAAGGCATCAAATACATTAACAATTAACATGAAGTTTCAAACTTGGCTTAGATAACAACGGGCCAAAATGTTATCACCAATTTTCATGAAGATTGGGCAATAAATGTGGCCTCTAGTGTTCACAGACTTGTGTCTTTTTTTCCACCATTTTATGGATGGCGCCGGGTCCCTTTGGATCGGGAAAAATCACTTCATTTTTACCAAAAATGGGAAATTAGTGTTGTTGTNAAAACTATATACCCCCTTTTCTTCGAAAGGGGGCATAAAAATACACTGCAGGATTTTTCTTTAACTTGACAAAGAGACCTGGTTTTTGACCCCACAAGACCTTGTTTCAAACTTGGCTGAAATATCATTTTCAGGATGATTGGGAAAAAATATGGCCTCTTAGTGTTCACAAACTTTTTACTTAATTTGACCTAGTGACCTAGTTTTTGATCCCATATGACCCAGTTTCTAACTTGGCCAAGATATAATGGACAAATGTTCTGACCAAGCCAAAACACCCGAAAAAAATATTGAAAGGGTTTTTCATTGTATTTTTCCAGATCTGTTTTTCTCACCATCTCCCAAGTCCAGAAGCAGGTCAAGATCCTGAGCAGGTTTACTGGGTGTGGACTTTTTTGGGGCCTTCTTTACTGGCTCCTGAAAAAACAAGAAATGTGTGAGCCACCCTCTGGGAAAATGGGCCTTAATGCATGTGCATAAAGTGTCGTCCCAGATTAGCCTGTGAAGTCTGCACAGGCTAATCAGGGATGACACTTTCCGCCTTAACTGGATTTTCGATAAGAAGAGACTTCCTTTAAACGAAAAAAAACTGTCATAAACAAAATGTATTAAACAAACACAGAGCACAAATGGACTAGAGTATTATCAACAAACTGTAGTAAACAAACACAGAGCACCAATGGACTAGAGTATTATCAACAAACTGTAGTAAACAAACACAGAGCAACATTCGACTAGAGTATTATCAACAAACTGTAGTAAACAAACACAGAGCAACATTCGAATAGAGTATTATCAACAAACTGTAGTAAACATACACAGAGCAACATGCAAATAGANTCGGCATATAGCGATAATGAGTTTGTTGACATCTTAACATTCAATATTCTTTTACAAAATTTACGATGGACGCGCTCAATGTTTTCCGCTTTCATAAATCCCCATACCTCACAGTTATAGTTTAAAATTGATGATACATATGCGTTAAATAAATTTAACATGATATGTATAGGTACGTTCATGTCTTTTGTGAGAGTGAACAAAGAATGCATCGCTTTTAAAGCTTTGCCATACAATGTATTTGTTGCGGACGCAAAAGATCCACCGCTTGACATGACAATTCCAAGGTAATTAAAATTGTTAACAATTTCTATTTCTTGACCTTTATATGTCCATTTTAATGTTTTACTAATTGTGCCACCTTTTCGGAATACCATGACCTTTGTTTTTTCAATGTTTACCGTTAAATTCCACTTATCGCAGTAGGTTTCTAAATTGTTTAATGATTCTTGAAGACCCTCCGGTGTTTCAGAAAATAAAGCCGCGTCGTCAGCGAATAATAATAGATATATCGATATTTGATCTAGTGTAATTCCGGCGTTTATTCCATTTTGCAAACCAAATTCGATGTCGTTAATAAAGAGAGAAAACAATATGGGCGAGGTTATCTCCCCCTGAAATAAGCCGACGTTACTATTAAATACGTCTGATAACTTACCCATGTGTTTAACCTGTAATTTCACTTCATCGTACATGGATCGAATAAGTGTTAATAGTTTACCGTCGATGCCCACATTAATCATCTTACTCCATAATTGGCCGCGATTGATGACGTCATATGCTTTCCGGTAGTCAATATAACAACAGTATAGTTTACCTTTATTCTGAAACTGTTTTTCTATAAGTGCATTAAGAATAAATATTGCATCGACCGTGCTACAGTTTGGTTTAAAGCCGAATTGTGCATCCGTTAGAATGTCATTCGTTTCTGCCCATTGTTTAAGACGTTCATTTAATATGCTTGTAAATAATTTCGCAAAACAACTTATTAAAGTAATTCCCCGATAGTTATTTGGATCTGATATGTCCCCACGTTTATGAATTGGTATTATAATACAAGAAACCCTGAAAACAAATGGAAATCAGTTTGACTTCTGTTGACAGTTGATTATAACCAACCTGTTTGGTTTTTTTCTTGACTTCTGGTTCACTTTCTGAGGTTGATTCATCCGAGCTGTCATCAGAGTCCTCTGTGTCACTTTTCACCGCAGGCCTCGTCACTGCCACCTTTTGAGGGGGCTTTTTCTGTGGAGTTGACTGAACAAAAATGATTGGCTCTTATTAGGGAGTTTTGGAATAAATACTAGTTGCAATAATACGACTCCCAGCTACTGACCGTCTGGGTCGCTGGGAGATGCAACAGGTAAAGGTTTTTTTAATGTAAACTCGCCACGGAACTTTAATCCGTAATATGAGCCACATGTTTTCTGGCATAAAAAAACACAAATATCATATATATATCACTATTGCACAAATTAAAACAACTTGTGTGATATGGTGTGCTTTCAGAATAATTATATGAATCCAAGTTTTAAACACGTCAACTTTTCCTGAAAATGTCTACCTTTTTGAAATGTAAAACGTTGAGATATTTCGATTAAAAAATATGTTAGTTTATTTAACCACAAGAAAACTTCATCAATTTATTGCGTGCTGTGTGTTTATACCATGTATCAATAAACATATAGCAACGAAAGCAACGTCATAAGAATGAGTCCTCATTCAAATAACACTGCTATACAATATAAACTTTTAACTGCCATTCATTTTTAAATTGTGTGGGTTTGTATTAGCTTTTGCTGTTGGAGTTTTTTCCAAGCTTAAGAACCAGTATTGCAAACAATAAAATAAAATTAAAAAAATACATAGAAGAACTATATGAAAGAATTTACTTCTGTTCATAAGCACGAATATCAAAGATAGAATTGAAGTGTGAACACTACAACTTTGTATACAATTTACACCCCTTATTGCAATACATGCATGAGGACTGTTGTGGTTCTTTCATGATAATGTCTCTGTAAAATAATTATTTATGTTTTAGGCTATAGAAAATCCCATTGGCGTTGAAGACGAAAACGTTAGTTTTGAAGGCTGTTTTGTAAACTCAATTACATCACAATTAGAAATCAGTTGAATTTACTATATGCTCCAATCTTTCAGGGAGCATAAAAAATATGAACCCTAATTGGACATCAATGTCTTTGAAAATCAATTTTAATTTGTCAAGTGACATGAAATTTCAGTGGAGATAAAAGTTTGTGTGATAACAGGGCTCTCATCACTCGTGATACAAACTATCATTCATCGCTTTTTTAACCCCATCTTTGTGAAGATGCCTTTGACCCCTCAATTTGTGAGTCACAAACTTTTCCAAATTGTGAAAAATTGAGTCTCAAACTTTTTTTAAATTGTGAAAATGTGCGTCGCAACATCTTGAAATTGTGAAAATTTGAGACGCAAGCTTCTCAAAAATTGTGAGAAACCAAAATTCGATAAGAAGGGGAAAAAAAGCCCTGTCATTACAATCTCAACCACTGTGCAGCTTGTTTTCTCCCTTTACCTTGGCATCACTGTCCTCTGAGGAGTCTGTGACATCGTCCGAGGAATCTTCTTCTGTATCGTCACTGTCCGAGTCGCTCTCTGAGTCACTCTCCGTCTTATCCTCGTCTGAATCATCGTCCGAGTCTTCCTCATCATCACTGTCTTCTGCAGAACTCTCTGTTAACATCGAGTTAGATTTTCATGTATTAAACGGTTTATTCTTTAAAAAAAAAAAACTTCCATTCTATATATTAAACATTTACTTACTGTCATCACTGTCTTTTTCTGAACTCTCTGTTACCAATGAGTTAGATTTTAAATAACATAACAATTTCATTCTTGCGCAAAGAAACAGCTATTTAATATCTGAGCCTCGCTCCTTAAACAGGGGGTTGAATGCATATGCGTGAGGTGTTGTCCCAGATTAGCCTCAGCAGTCGGCACAGGGACACTTTCTGCTTTTATGATATTTTTTTTGTTCAAAGAAAGTCTCTTCTCAGCAAAAATTCAGTTTAGGCGAAAAGTGTTCTCCCCAATTAGCCTGTGCAGACTGCACAGGCTAATCTGTATTAACACTCTACGCACATGCATTAAACCCCTATTCACAGAGCGAGGCTCATATTAAACATTTACTGACTGTTGCCAAAGAGCTGTCAGACATTTCTGAATATGGTACACAGTAAAAACTGTTCCTGAACAAACTGGACAATCTTTTGTTTCTATATTGTCATTACTTGGTCAAACGTCAAAAGGCAAAGGGAACATTTATACTAAAACAATTTATGTTAACATGTATAAGGCTTATTGAATATGTCTTCATTACCGATGGTTAGGCAAACAGAAAAGGCTTAAAAAAAAAAAAGGCTTTAAGTCAGAACTGAAAATATCCCAGATATGCTTAATCCTTGTGAAGAGTAAACTATAATCACATTTTTATGTACATATAAAAGTGAACTTGCCCAATGGAATAAGAGGCCAAAAATGTTGTTGCTTATGATAAAACCCCATGTTATTACTGGAACCACACCCAGATGCACCAGGTAATGTTTAAATGCTGACATTATATATATTAAAAAAATCATCACAGTAAAAATGATATATTTCTGTGGGAAAAAAAATCTCAGAAACACAGACAGAATGGATGGATGGACATGGGTAAATTCATATAATACTTACTGTTTTGAAAATATGGGCATGAAAATGTAATTTATTATTTTTTTTTTTNAATGAGTCCTCATTCAAATAACACTGCTATACAATATAAACTTTCAACTGCCATTCATTTTTAAATTGTGTGGGTTTGTATTAGCTTTTGCTGTTGCAGTTTTTTCCAAGCTTAAGAACAAGATGTTGCAAAAGCAATATAATTAAAATAAGCAAATACATAGTAGAACTATATGAAAGAATTTACTTCTGTTAATGAGCACGAATATCAAAGATAGAATTGAAGTGTGAACACTACAACTTTGTTTACAACTTACACCACTTATTACAATACATGCACGAGGACTGTTGTGGTTCTTTCATGATAATGTCTCTGTAAAATAATTATTTATGTTTTAGGCTATAAAAGATCCCTTTGGCTTTGAAGACGAAAACGTTAGTTTTGAAGACTCTTTTGCAAACTCAATTCCATCACAATTAAAAATCAGTTGAATTTACTATATGCTCATATTTTTGGGGAAAATATGAACCCTAATTGGACATCAATGTCTTTGAAAATCAATTTTAATTTGTCAAGTGACATGAAATTCCATTGGAGATAAAAGTTTGTGTGATGACAGGGCTCTCATCACTCGTGATACAAACTATCATTCATCGCTTTTTTCACCCCATCTTTGTGAAGATGCCTTTGACCCCTCAATTTGTGAGTTGCAAACTTTTCCAAATTGTGAAAAATTGAGTGTCAAACTTTTTTTAAATTGTAAAAATGTGAGTCGCAACATCTCGAAATTGTGAAGGGGCAAGCTTCTCAAAAATTGTGAGAAACCAAAATTCGATAAGAAGGGGGGAAAAAGCCCTGTCAGTACAATCCCATCCACTGTGCAGCTTGTTTTCTCCCTTTACCTTGGCATCACTGTCCTCTGAGGAGTCTGTGACCTCGTCCGAGGAATCTTCTTCCAAATCATCACTGTCCGAGTCGCTCTCTGAGTCACTCTCAGTCTTATCTTCGTCTGAATCATCGTCAGAGTCTTCATCATCATCGCTGTCGTCTTCTGAACTCTCTGTAACAAGTTAGATGTTAAATTATAGAAAACTGCCATTTTATGTATAAACATTTACTAACTGTCATTACTGTCTTCTTCAGAACTCTCTGTAACAACAAGTTAGAATTTAAAACAAGAGGACCATGGTGGTCCTGGTCCCTCACCTGAGAAGTATTTACGTTAAACTTCAGTGCTAACAAGGTTTTACTATAGCCATATAAGGCAAACTGCCCCAACTCTTGGCGGCAATGTTTTCCAATGGAACAGAACCCTTTTTTTAACGATGCTCAGATATCATTAGAACAAATGTTCTGACCAAGTTTCATCAAGATTGACCAATAAATTTGACTTCTAGAGTGTAAACAAGGTTTTACTATAGCCATATAAGAAAAAATGCCCCGCCCCCTGGCGGCCATGTTTTTCAACAGACCAGAACCATTTTTAGAGTAATTCTTAGATATTATTAAAACAAATGTTCTGACTAAGTTTCATAAAGATTTGACAATAAATGTGACTTCTAGAGTGTTACCAAGGTTTTACTATAGCCATATAAGGAAAACTGCCCCGCCCCCTGGCTGCCATGTTTTTCAACCAACCGGAACCGTTTTTGAACTCATCCATGATATTATTGGGACACATGTGTTGACCAAGTTTCATGAACATTGAGCAATATATGTGGCCTCTAGAGTGTAAACAAGATAAATATTAACGCCCGACGACGCACGACTGACAAAAGGCTATCATAAAAGCTCACCATGAGCAGGTTGTGCTCAGGTGAACTTAAAATTATGAAACAGTTTATTCTTACACAAGGAAGCTGCTATTTTATATATTAGCATGGCTCCGTAAAAAGGGGGTTTAATGCATTTGCTTAAAGTGTCGTCCCAGATTAGCCTGTGAAGTTTGTACAGGCTAATCAGGGACCACACTTCCTGCTTTAACTGGATTTTCCTCAAGAAGAGTCTTTCTTAAAACAAAAAATATCATAAAAGACAGAGTGTCGTCCCTGATTGGCCTGTGTGGACTGCACAGGCTAATCTGGGACAACACTTTACCCAGATGAATTTAACTCCCTTTTCAGAGAGCAAAAAATACTGACTGTTTGCAAAGAACATGGTACACAGTGAAAGCTGCGTTCCTCAACAAACTGGAAAAAAATAAATTTTTAGATTGTCATTACTTGGTAGCAAATGGCGAAAACAGCCAAAAGGCAAAATGAACCTTTTAACTGAAACAAATGATGTTGACTTGTGTAAGGCTTATATGTCTGCATTATGTCTCGCCAAAATGGACAAGGATGCCCAAAACTAAAATTTCAGACACACTGACAGAATGCATGGATTGACATATGAAAATTAATATTATACCTACTGTTACCGAAATATTGACATAAAAAGTTAATATGTCATATTGTTTTATTGTTTTCACTCACCATCAGCGCCGGAGGTCTCAGAGCTCGAATAGAACGCCTTCTCCTTCTTGGGTTTGCCTTTCTTCGTCAGCGGCGCCTTCTCCGTCCACGGCATGACCACCTCCACGTTCCTAACTGTGGCATCAGGGGCCACCTCTGGCCATTCAGGGAGCTGCTGGTACCCGGTCGCTCGGCTGTTGATCATGTGAGACAGGGTACCGAGCTGGTACTGGTCACGATCTGAAAACAAGGGGCATGATGCAGAAAACGGCAATACAAATAATGTCTTCAGAGTTAAACGTTTTTTTTCCTTTTACATTTGGGTCCGGTAGATGGACCCATTCCCAATGGAAAAAAAAATATTTTGTTTAAATAAGTTTTAACATTGAGTTCATCTCCCATCAAGTTCTATAAGTTAAACATTAGTAAATGTAACGTTGAAATCACATTTATTCTCAATTTTAAAGTATTTTTAGCCAAAAAAACAAAAACACTAATTATCCAATTTAAGTCAAAACGGTGTGATATTTTTTCCCAATCCAAATGGACCCTTCCCCATCCCCAAAATGGTGAAAAAAACACACTTGGTAATGGTCTGGTGCTGGTCATGATTGGAAATAAAAGTGGTACTTTAAGTTACAACACCAAACTGACCTTTAAATTTCGACTCCAAAACCGGCGCAGGCTTAGTGGCGAGGAAAATCTTCTTGGCATGCTTCGCCAGGATCCCTTTCTCGCCCGTAGGTAACACGAGCTGGCGCAGGAATCGTGAGCGGTCTCGGATGTCGTAGTTCTGATCGTACTTTGCGAGGTTGAACACGTACTGGCACAGAAGCTTGGTCTGCTTGCTGTTGGTGATCACCAGTTTGGCACCGAGATTGAGGATCTGTAGCTTCACTATGTCCTCCTGCAACCAGGGCCACCGTTGTATTACGTAAGTCTAACAATTGTAGACTTAGAATTTGAGACTTACTGTACTGAGGGTCTGAGTCTGCAATTTACCATTTTATTTTTTTCAAGTTTTGAAAGTCTGATTCTGAGTCATAAACTTAAGCTGAGTTAACTATGTCCCCCTACAATCAGGGCCCGTAAATTGGGATCTCATGTTATACCCTTACCTCCCCAATGAAAGTTTTGGCCATCTTTCTCAGCACATCGGGCGCTATTTTTGGCACGCGGTCGCTGTACTCGCCAATCAGCCACAGAATGCTGGCCCTCGCCATGGGAACGGTGATGTTGTCCACCATCCTCGCCATGTGCACGATAATGTCCTTGTGGGTCGATGTCTTGAAAAAAATGTGTCAATATTTTAATTTCCTTTTTGTTTAATTAAATTTAATTTAACTCAAGGCATTTTTTCCCATCTTTGTGAAGTGGCCCTGGCCCCCTAATTTTGTGAAAAAATGAGTCACAAACTTTTTTGTAATCCTTTGATACGCCAGAAAAAGGCCTGCCTAATCTGACAGTCAATACCTTATCTTCTCTTACGGGTATATAGTCAATTTGTAGGTTTTAATCAATTATCAATCTCTTACCAACATCAACTTATGTGTAAGTGTGCTAGATTGAACATACATTACTGATTTAATGCATGTTTTCCCCACCCGTTTTGAATGTGTGTGTGCTCAATTAAATTTTAAAATCGTTAAAAGAAGTTTTAAGAATACACTTGTGCTTAGCCTAACACGCAGCCACTGTAAATATAGTTTTTTCAAAAAAAGTAATTAAATCATATATTTTTTTTTATTTTTTTTTAAAGTCCCAGACTTCCCATTAGGCGGAGTAGACAACTGCCTATGGGCCGCGAGACGTTTAGGTGCCCCATGAAACTGTGACAAAAGAGTTTTGGTTTACTTACTTACTAAGCCCAATCTAATGACTTGACAAAGCCAATTATTTTATATCAATGTTATGTTCCGATTACAGGCTTGCCATTTTCTTACCAAGTCAAAATCATTTATTATTTGCAAAACAATATTGTTTTGCTGGTGAGTGAAATCGACTGGGCACTGGCGCTCAAGTAGGCACTAGGCCGACTAGGGGCCTGGGGCATGGGCCCCAAAAGTTTCACTGCCTACGGGCCTGCACAATGCTAATCTGGGACTGTCTATTTACCAATGTTTTTTAACAACAATAAGAATATACAATAAAACCGAGAACAAACCTGCATCTGAAGTAACTTTTTGATGACAACAACACTTTCTGCAACTACACTCTCTGCAACATACAACATAAGCATTGTAATTGATCTACAACGAGCAATAAGTGGAAAACAAATGTATCGGTCTTTTAAAAAAAATAACTGTTAAATGTGAAATATTTTCTTCAATTATCTAAGTGTTTTCTTATTCTTTGCAAAAATTACAAACACTTTCACATGGTGGATTCAGTGGATTGATTATTTTTTATAGTTTTCACATGATTCTCAAAAGTAGGAGGGGAATAAACGTCTATTTTAAGTAAACATGTGATACTTAATATAATGGTCAAAATAACAGGGTGATTTGCCCCCAACCCAGGTTTTAAAAAAGACTCTTTAATTTAAACATTCATACATTATATCCTTTGGCTTAAAATTTGGGGTTCTTCTACAAACAGATACTCATAAGCAAATGGCACACTTACCGTCCCTGTTGGACATGAGTAGGACAAGTCCATTAAGGCAGGTATCTGTGACCTCTGCAATGTTGCTGGCACAGCGACCGATGGCTTGAATAGTTGCCGCTGCAAACTCCTTGTCTGGGCTTGTCACATAAGTCTGGAAAATTCAGGTTATAAGAATAACAAGAGCTGTCCCAAGACAGGGCCCTTCACAATACTTCTGCTTTGATAGTAAACATGTAATGCACATTTTCTGTCAGTCTTCTAACATAAATAATACTGTTCTGCACATTTTCAGTCATTACCCTTACATGAAAACTGATCACAAAGATATATTTTATGTTGAATATCTCAAGTTGTTAAGTAGTATATGTAAACTTAAAGCTTAAAAAGTATAAATTAAAACAAGAACTGTTACAATGACAGGAAACTAAATATAACTGTTAACCAATTACTTGAGTGATATTTAACTACCTACGCACAAAATTACAGCACAATACCTCCATCCAAATTCAAAGAATGGAGAGGAACTCTTGTTCTTTTTTTTGTAATAGTGACCTTGACCCCACTGGTTCCAAATGCAATCCCTAGTTAGATCAGCCTGAAACGTATGTTTTTGGATTCCTTATGGCGAAGTTTTGGTCAAGGTCACTGTTACTTTAAAAAAGAACGATGGTTTTCACTGAATAACTTAAGTTTTATGGGGAAATTGTGCTGAAATTAAGTGCTGTGGTTGATTGCAACAAGCATTTTTAGGCAAGTCTGATTGACAAGTTCAAGGTCACTGTTACTTAAAATAGAAAAACTCTCTCTGCTCAAAAACTTCAATTTAGATGGAGATATTGCACTGATATTTTATGTGCGGGTAGCAGGTAGCTAACCTTTAGACCTTATGTGAGATTTACACATTTATTGTAATTGAATTATATTATTAAGTATATAGACCTAGTTTTCATGGCATTGTTGTCAAATAGAATCATCTTTTTAAAATTAGTTATTCTCACATTCAAGATTATTTAGATCAGCCTGAAACGTATGTATACAAATTTGTCAAAGTGCGTATCTAAGTGGTAAAGGCCTGATCTAACCTGCAGCTCCCTGAGGATGGTGGAGATGTTGGTCTCGGTGGCGAGGCTCGTCAGTATCTCCAACTTGAGAAGCTTCACGTGGGTCGGGTCGTTGGAGCGCACGTAGAAACTCTTGAGGAACTGCTCGAACATGCCGCGCTGCTTGATGGACATCGTCGCGATGTTGCTTAGCACCACGTACTGAACTTCTCTGAAGAAGAACAGAAGATTATAGTTTTTATATCATAATCAGGCTTATATTGATAAAACAAGCAAATTCGTTGAATTGATATCCCCCGCCAAACTAGAGCTTTGTCACAGACGTGACGTATACCCCCACAGGCTGCATTGACGCAGAATATATACAAAGGGCCATAACTCCGTTATTAACAGAGGGTGTACAATGCCATTTGGCATGTATCATCCTCTTATCCATATATATACTCATAGACCAAGTTTCAATGAAATCTGCCAAAGCACTTCCAAGATATGGCTCCGGACACAAAAGTGCCGGACGGAAGGACAGACGGACAATGCTTAATCAATATCCCTATGCCTTTGGCGGGAGATAATAACACTATGGAATATACAGGGAAGATCTTAGATATTTGATACACTTACAGGGACAAGGATACACCTACAGTGAACATCTCATCAATGAGATAAATTTCAAAGAATAACCCTCAATCATATCATATATAAGGATAATCAAAGGATAACCTCAGCAATGGAAGAAAAAGTCAGCAGACCACGTCAGCAGGCAAAAAAACTTACGGAGATGATCTCAGCAATCGGATGAGAGATTTAGCAACGACGATAACTTCAGAGCGAGGGGCACAGTGGTGGTAGAGCTGGGCAACAGCCATCACAACCTGAAGGTACACAAACCTGGGATGTAACTACAATGTAGTCTTACATTAGGAAGTTATCTGTCATTGTATTATTATTGTCATTTACATGGAACAATGTTATTTAAAAGGTCTGCTAAGGGGCAACTTTTATTAAAAAAATCTAAAATTGATTAAAAAATAATGGCATATAATAACAGATAAAACTATAAACGGGTTTGCAAACCTGGCCATATAAAAAAAAATTTCAAATCGTCAGATAAATTCAAGTACACAAAAACACTAACAGTATATTCTCTATACTCACTGCAGCATTTCTGCTGTTAAGGAGAGGTTTACACTGGCGCAGGATCAGTCGATGGTCTGCGTCCATGCTGTAGGGCTTGGCCTTGGGCTTTCCGTCACCATCACCTTTATCATCCTTCTCCTCATCGTCTTCCTCCTCAGACTTCTCTGACTCGTAGAACGGCTTCTCAGTGTCATCAGCCGGATTCTGAACAATACAAGCATTAGCACTCAGTGTCATCAGCTGGATCCTGAACAATACAAGCATTAGCAGTCAGTGTCATCAGCCGGATCCTGAACAATACAAGCATTAGCACTCAGTGTCATCAGCCGGATCCTGAACAATACAAGTATGAGGCCATTGCAGTGATGCCTTTATTAACAGTTTGCAATTAAAATGAGCCACAATCAGGGAAAACAGGGCTGTATGTGTCGTCCCAGATAAGCCTATGCGGAGACGACGCTTTCAGATTTTATGGATTTTTTTGTTTAAAGGAAGTCTCTTTTAAACAAAAATCCAGTCATGGCAGAAAGTGTAGTCCCTGATTAGCCTGTGCGAACTGCACCGGCTCATCTGGGATGACACTTTATGCACATGCATCCAGCTGGATCCTGAACAACACAAGCATTCAGGGCTATTGCAGCATTGTCTATATTAACAGATTGCAATTGAAATGAGCCAAAATCTGGGAAAAAAGGGCTTTATATGTGTTTGTACAGGCTAATCTTGGACAACATTTTCCGATTGTATGGACTTTTTGTTAAAAGGAAGAATGTTCTAAACAAAAATCCAGTCAAGTCGGAAAGTGAAGCCCTGATAAGCCTTAGCAGACTGCACTGGCTTAGCTTGGACGACACTTTTCGCACATGCTTAATGCATGTGCAAAAAGTGTTGTCCCAGATTAGCCAGATTAGCCTGTGCCCCATTTTCCCAGAGCCCAACTCAAATTTATTGCTACAAATCGGGAGAAAAAAATGCAGAATTTGTTAGCGTCTTTAAAATTGTGTTTGTTTGTTTGATATATTACCTTAATTCCTTTTTATTTAATTGTCTTTGTAATATCCCAAAGCCCATTTCAAACCTGGGCTTATATTTGCTTACAATAGGACAAAATCTCTTGATCCACTGGATGATTGCAACTCAGGATAGCTTCTGGGTGAGAATTAAAAGTCATGATTAGTTACTAAATGCCGAACAAAGTTATCATTTTTAATAAGTTAGAAAATCGATGCTTTTATAAATATGCACTACGACTTGTTTAACCCAAAGTCACAATCCAGGGTATTTACAGAACTCCTAAGGAAAGTCTTAGTTTGTATTCAAAATGAAAAATTCAAATCTAATGCTGTATGTGTATGATAATAATAACTGTTTACAAAATAGTAAAAAATTAAACTTCAAACCAAATAAATAAATTTTTTAGCCACTATGCAGAAGTTTGGTGTAAACATCTGGTGACAATTGCTAGACTTTTAAAGAGAGCAAAGGTCACCATGGTGTAATCTATAGGGTGACCGCTTAGCAACTGCTAGGTCATGGGTTCAATCCCCACTGTGGAAGCGTTCTTAAGATCTCGCCCTAAAGACACCAAGTACTGGTTCTAGGCCCAGGAAACGGACTCGAGAGTGTTTCAAATAAGTAGTAAGTACTTTAAATCCAATCTAGCTTTAATAAATAGGCTTAAACTAAACAAAAGAGAGCATAAAGTGGTTTACAGACAGAGCCATCCTGCAGAAATTAGCAAACTCGTATTAGCCACCATTAATGAGGGGGAGGGGTCATAGTTGGGGTAGTGGAGAAGGCATACAAAGCAAACACAACACTAAAGTGCATTTATGTAAAAAAAAAATGCATTACAGTAGGAATCTAATTCCTTGTCATAGTCTCTGTAAGCCTCTTCAAAAAATGTGCTAAGGACTTTTTTATCTTAAGTTCTCCATTTATTAAAACAAACGCATATCAGAGAGCTATCTCATTCTGCAAGTGAAACTGCAGGGTAACTGGCAAAGTAAAGCAATAAGGTCAATGGCAACATGAAATAGAAACGGCACATACCCCAGTGTTAGGGTTTAGGAACTGGGTGCGTGCGTATCGGGTGAGCATGTTGATGATGACCACCTGACCCCACTCCTCCACGTCCACCAGCAGGTTGCAGAGCTTACGGTAGTTCTTGTGTATCAGGTCGATACGGTCGGGGCACACCTCCTCGAAGGCTTGAATTGCACTGCCCGCTACCAACTGAGGAAAACAACTTACCATGTAAAAAAGTCCTCAGATTTACAACGATCTCAAAACTTGTCCGGAAGCCTTCAAATCCAGATTTGCGGATTATTCCAGAATTTTACAACCCCTGTTACATATTATGGACTGAAAACTGGGCAAAATGCATGTGCGTAAAGTGTCGTTCCAGATATGCCTGTACAGTCTCTGCACTGGCTAATCAGAGATGACGCTTTCCGCTTTTATGGGATATTTCATTTTAAGGACATATTGTCTAACGAAAAAATGTGCACTGCACTAGCTAATCTGGGTCAATGCTTAATGCACATGCATTTAGCCTCATTTTCTGAGCACAAGGCTCATATGTTGAAACAAAATTCAAGAGAGTCTATTAAAGCTACTTGTCTAATTGTTATTTATGGGTCCCAATCCAGGGATTTGTAGTCAAGGGTTCTACCAACAGACCTAGCCTAGCTTAATTTATATATACTAAATATTAATGCAATAGAGATTTCAGTGAGTAATGACTGCACAGTTTCGATAATTATTTCTCAGGGCTGGGGTGGGAGTTAGGCTTAAATAACGTAAATGTAAGTTCTAAGAAGATTTATATATATTGGTGACTTTTTACTTCAGAGTTTGGATAATTTTTTCTCAAGGGGCATGTGTGAGGCTTGATTATACATGAGTAATGTAAGCACTCAGCAAATGGAAGTGAAGTATGTGTGTATCAGATCAACACAGTCTGTGCACAATTTCTAAAATACATTATAAGTACTCTCCCTACAAGCTGTAGGAACAAAAACAACTGACATGTTCTTAAAAATTCTAAAATGTTATCAAAGATGGTCATTCAAACATTTTTGTTTACAATTGTTTTCATAAACTGGTATGGTAACATAATGATTTACAATTAAATTCTTGCTGCTCAAGTTCAATATTACACATAACAGTAAATTTTTTGCTTTTTTTTTGAACATGTTATATTCTGTTATATACATTGACATGTAATTTAAGACAGTCTTTCAACAGTTATTTTCCAATTGCTATCATTAACATAACTGCAATTGACAGTTTGCTAGAAATTGTAATTTGTTTGTGTTGCTTTATGTTAAATAATAATTAATTCCCTTATCTTTAATCCAATAATGCTTCACAATTAAAAACATGTATTCTGTTTTGAATCTTTCCTTATACACTATAAATAGGAATGCAAGAAGTTAACTATTTATTATTGTATGCACAATTCATTTAAGGCGAAACTATAGTTAAAACCCTTTCCCGCTCAGAAGCAAAATGAAAATGGCTATATGCAAAGAGCATAAAACCAGAACAGCCTGCGAGTAACTCGCATTTTGTTCAGGTTTTATGCTGTTTGCTGCTCCTCAGTACCTTTAGGTTGGAAATGAAGGCTTAAAAACTTGAATCTTGCGAGAAATGTCATAAATTCAATTTGATTTTCTAAGGGACTTCAAATGCGTCAAGATGCGTATCTGATTGGTAAAGGTTAAGTATGAACATATTGATCCACTTACAGTTGTTTTGTCTGCCAGTAGTTTCTCTATCACTTCAACAAGCTGGTCCTTTTGCTCAGGATCAATACTACAAAAACAGTTTAAATAAATGTGAACAGATAAATGATAAACAAGTTAAATATGCTATGCTCAGTAACAGTCAGAATCTTATTTAAAATGCAGCATTCAATTCACTGCTGAAACAGCATACAATAATTATTGTCAAAGTATAGAAGCTATCAGGTCAATGTTAACGTGAATCTATGAGGTATAGGTAAAATTAAAGCTATAAGGTCGCAGTAAAAGCGTAGCTATAAGATCAATGTTAGAGTAAACTGGTCTAGTCAATCTCATAAATGATAATGAAGCTTTTTGAAGTGAAGCTATAAGGCCAATGTCAAAGTGAATCTATAAGGTCAATGTCAAAGTGAAGCTTAAAGGTCAATGTCAAAGTGAATCTATAAGGGCAATGTCAAAGTGAAGCTTAAAGGTCAATGTCGAAGTGAAGCTATAAGGTCAATGTTGAAGTGAAGCTATAAGGTCAATGTCAAAGTGAAGCTTAAAGGTCAATGTCAAAGTGAAGCTATAAGGTCAATGTCAAAGTGAAGCTTAAAGGTCAATGTCAAAGTGAAGCTATAATGTCAATGTCAAAGTGAAGCTTAAAGTTCAATGTCAAAGTGAATCTATAAGGTCAATGTCGAAGTGAAGCTATAAGGTCAAAGTGAAGCTAAAAGGTCAATGTCAAAGTGAAGCTATAAGGTCAATGTTAAAGTGAAGCTTAAAGGTCAATGTCAAAGTGAAGCTAAAAGGTCAATGTTAAAGTGAAGCTAAAAGGTCAATGTCAAAGTGAAGCTAAAAGGTCAATGTCAAATTGAAGCTTTAAGGTCAATGTTGAAGTGAAGCTATGAGGTCAATGTCAAAGTGAAGCTATAAGGTCAATGTCAAAGTGAAGCTAAAAGGTCAGTGTCAAAGTAAAGTTATAGGGTCAATGTAAAAGTGAAGCTTAAAGGTCAATGTCGAAGTAAAGTTATAAGGTCAATGTCGAAGTGAAGCTAAAAGGTGCATGAACAAGTGAAGCTATAAAGTCAATGTCAAAGTGAAGCTATAAGGTCAATGTCAAAGTGAAGCTATGAGGTCGATATCAAAATGAAGCCATAAGGTCAATGTCAAAATGAAGCTATAAGGTCAATGTCAAAGTGAAGCTATAAGGTCAATGTCGAAGTGAAGCTATAAGGTCAATCTCAAAGTGAAGCTAAAAGGTCAATGTCAAAGTGAAGCTTAAAGGTTAATGTCAAAGTGAAGCTATAAGGTCAATGTCAAAGTGAAGCTTAAAGGTCAATGTCAAAGTAAAGCTATAATGTCAATGTCAAAGTGAAGCTTAAAGGTCAATGTCAAAGTGAATCTATGAGGTCAATGTCGAAGTGAAGCTATAAGGTCAATGTCAAAGTGAAGCTAAAAGGTCAATGTCAAAGTGAAGCTATAAGGTCAATGTCAAAGTGAAGCTATAAGGTCAATGTCAAAGTGAAGCTATAAGGTCAATGTCAAAGTGAAGCTATAAGGTCAATGTCAAAGTGAAGCTATAAGGTCAATGTCAAAGTGAAGCTATAAGGTCAATGTCAAAGTGAAGCTATAAGGTCAATGTCAAAGTGAAGCTATAAGGTCAATGTCAAAGTGAAGCTATAAGGTCAATGTCAAAGTGAAGCTATAAGGTCAATGTCAAAGTGAAGCTATAAGGTCAATGTCAAAGTGAAGCTATAAGGTCAATGTCAAAGTGAAGCTATAAGGTCAATGTCAAAGTGAAGCTATAAGGTCAATGTCAAAGTGAAGCTATAAGGTCAATGTCAAAGTGAAGCTATAAGGTCAATGTCAAAGTGAAGCTATAAGGTCAATGTCAAAGTGAAGCTATAAGGTCAATGTCAAAGTGAAGCTATAAGGTCAATGTCAAAGTGAAGCTATAAGGTCAATGTCAAAGTGAAGCTATAAGGTCAATGTCAAAGTGAAGCTATAAGGTCAATGTCAAAGTGAAGCTATAAGGTCAATGTCAAAGTGAAGCTATAAGGTCAATGTCAAAGTGAAGCTATAAGGTCAATGTCAAAGTGAAGCTATAAGGTCAATGTCAAAGTGAAGCTATAAGGTCAATGTCAAAGTGAAGCTATAAGGTCAATGTCAAAGTGAAGCTATAAGGTCAATGTCAAAGTGAAGCTATAAGGTCAATGTCAAAGTGAAGCTATAAGGTCAATGTCAAANGGGCCCTCTCTGGCTATCAGGGGAAGGCACCCAGGGCCCTCATGAGGGGGAATTTTTGCAGCGTTTCCCTTTTTGGGTGATTTTTTTACTTACTCTCTCATTATTACATTTGTACATGTTTGCACCATATTCATTGCTTTTTTCATAATTAAGTATGTTTGACAAGATTAAATTGAAATAGAATTGAGATATAATAATAATGAGACACATCTTTCTATTAAAACAAAAACATTTTTTTTTTAGGAGGAATTTTTCCCCCCAAAAGGGGAAAAAAGTATACTTTTCAGGTGGGGGACTGCCACCGAAATTCGGTGGCAAATTTAATAGATTGAGGGCCCTGCAAAGTGAAGCTAAGAAGTCAGGGTCAACAAGCAAAGCTATATGACCAATGTAAAATTGAAGATATAAGTGTGTGGGAAAAATGAAGTTAAAGGGCAATTTTCAAAGAGAAGCTTAATGTTAATAGGCAAAATGAATCTATAAGTTCAAAGGAAAAAGTGAATCTATAATTTCAAGGGCAAAATTGAATCTACAAGTTCAAAAGCAAAGTGAATCTATAAATTCAAAGGCAAAGTGAATCTATACGTTCAAAGGCAACAAGAGAAGATGTATTGCCAACGTCAAAGTGAGGCTGTAAGTGCAAGGGCAAATGAAAGTTATAGGGCCAATGTAAATCGGAATCTTTAAGTTCAATGGCAAAATAACTCTCTATAAGATCAATGTTAAAGCAAAGCTACAAGGTCAATGTCAAAGTGAAGCTTAAAGGATAATGTCAAAAACAAGCAATACGTTTAAGTCAAAGTGAAGCTATGAGGTCAAGCTCAAAGTGAAGCTTAAAGGATAATGTCAAAAACAAGCAATACGTTTAAGTCAAAGTGAAGCTATGAGGTCAAGTTCAAAGTGAAGCTTTCATGTCAAGTTCAAAGTGTAGCTTTCATGTCAAGTTCAAAGTGTAGCTTTCAGGTCAAGTTCAAAGTGAAGCTTTCATGTCAAGTTCAAAGTGTAGCTTTCAGGTCAAGTTCAAAGTGTAGCTTTCAGGTTAAGTTCATAGTGAAGCTTTCAGGTCAAGTTCAAAGTGTAGCTTTCAGTTCAAGTTCAAAGAGAAGCTATAGGGTCAATGCAAAAATGAAGCTTTAAGTTCAATGTCAAAGTGAATCTATATGGTCAAGGTTAAAGTGAATTACAAGGGCAATATCAAATTGGTGCTAAAAGGTCCATGTCAGAGAGTTCAAGCTATGAGGTCAAGTTTAAAGTGAAGCTACTAGGTAAAGGTCAAAAGTTGAGCTATAAGAATGATGTCAAAGTGAAGCTATAAGGTCAAGGTCAAAGTGAAACTGTATTGGATGAAATATGTGATCATTCGATAAAATATTTGATCATTTACCTGTAGAGATGGCGTGTGCGTCAGAGTGATGCTATTAGGTCAATGTCAAAGTGAAGCTTTAAGTTCAAGGTCAAAGTGAAGCTACTAGGCAAAGGTCAACGTGGAGCTATAAGATTGACGCCTAAGTGAAGCTTTAAGTTCAAGGTCAAAGTGAAACTGTATTGGTGAAATATGTGATAATTTGATGAAATACGCGATCATTTCCCTGTAGAGTTTAGGGATGGCGTGTGCGTCAGAGTGATGCTATTAGGTCAATGTTAAAGTGAAGCTTTAAGTTCAAGGTCAAAGTGAAACAGTATTTGATGAAATATGCAATCATTTACCTGTAGAGTTTAGGGATGGCGTGTGCGGCAGTTTTTCTCACATACGGCGACATATCCATCACAGCCTCCTTGATTGACAGCATCATTATGGGCGCAATCATCTGAACCCGGATACCGGACAGCACGCGCAGGGCGCTGGCCCGGATCAATTGGTTAGGGTCCTGTAACAAACATTGTATAATGGAATTGTAAGGGAGAAAATACATTGTTTTTATATACAGCTTTTTGTTGTTTGCTGTTGTTTCAGAATATTTACCATGCACCATATTTTTAGAAGATTTAACATGCATCAACTGGTTAGGTTCCTCTAAAAAACATTGCATAATGGAATTGTAAGGGAGAAAATACATTGTTTTATATACAGCTTTTTGTTGTTTGCTGTTGTTTTGTTTTTTCTTCAACTGGTTAGGGTCCTGTAACAAACATTGCATAATGGAATCGTATGGGAGAAAATACATTGTTTTATATATTCAGTTTTTTGTTGTTTGCTGTTGTTTTGTCTTTGATACAAGTGGTTAGGGTCCTGTAACAAACATCGCATAATGGAATTGTTAGGGAGAAAATACATTGTATTATAATTATATACAGGTTTTTGTTGTTTGCTTTTAATTCTTTGAATCAACTGGTGAGGGTCCTGTCACAAACATCGCATTATGGAATAGTAGGGGAGAAAATACATTGTATTATACATGTATAAAGGTTTTTGTTGTTTGCTGTTGTTTTGTCTTTGATACAAGTGGTTAGGGTCCTGTAAGAAACATCGCATAATGGAATTGTTAGGGAGAAAATACATTGTATTATATACAGGTCTTTGTTGTTTGCTTTTTATTCTTTGAATCAACTGGTGAGAATCCTGTCACAAACATCGCATAATGGAAAAGTACGGGAGAAATACATTGTATTATACATGTATAAAGGTTTTTGTTGTTTGCTGTTTTTTTTCTTCAAATCAACTGGTAAGGGTCTTGTCATTAACATCGCATAAATGAATATTATGGAAAAAAATACATTGTATTATGCATGTATACAATTTTTGTTGTGCGTTGTTGTTTCGTCGGTTGTAGTTGATGTAGTTTTTCAGACAATTTCAAAAGTACCATATATTTTGTTAGTTTAGTTCATGTATAACCATACGAATCGTGATGTTTTGGTAATTTGGACAATTTGTATGCATTGCTGTTTTCTTAGTGATTTGTCTCCCCTAATGTATTAAACCCCATTTTCCCAGAGCTTGGCTACATTACCTTCAGAGCCCTTTGGAATGTGCTGATGAACAGCAGAGCCAGGGCCTAGTTCCATAAACATACTTTAGTCCATATTCGGGTTCAAATTTGAGGTTTTTCTCAATTATTTAGATAAGTTAGACTATCATGCTCAATTTGCTGCTCATTTTGAGTTTTGAGTGCAATTCAACCATGAGTTTGAGAAAGAATATGTGCATATTCTTATGGCTCTGATTTTTTTTCTGTTTGCCATCTGACCGACATTCTCAATTCTCAGCTGAGTGGATACTCAATTTCATCTTCTGAGTTGAGAAAAACAATTGATAATGTTCTAGATAATGGGCACAGGTTTTACCTTGAGAGCCCTTTGGAATGTGCTGATGGACAGAAGTGCCAGGTCTTGCTGCTCCTCTGCGTACCTCGTCAAATACACGTAGACCAGTTTCTTCACCTATGGATCATGAAGCAAGGGGAAAAATAATGATAGCAGCTGTTAACTTCACAATATGAAAAACCTTTCAATCTTTTTTTTATTTGATTCTTTAAATAGTAGAATATAGAATTTGAGAGTTGAAGGTAAAGTTGGTCACTAATTAAAACTTTTTTTAATAAAGCAGGTCACCTTTATATTGGAAACAAGCAACCTCTTATAAAAATAATGACAAAAATGTCGTACATTTGATTACCTCTAAATTTTTAGAAACAACATTTTTCACAACTGCTGGGAACAGATCCGATGCATCTTTTCCTTTGGCTATCATCTGAAAGACAGTCATTTAACATCATTACGACATCAACCTTGCTCTGGGGAAAAGGGGTCTCATTCATGAGCATAAAGTGTGCTTTAATGGAATTTTCCCATTTAAGGGATGTCTCTTCTAAATGAAAATCCAGTCTAGGCAGAAATTTAGCGTCATCCCTGATCAGCCTGTGTGGACTTCACAGGCTAATCTGGGACAACACTTTATGCACATGCATTAAGCCCTGTTTTCCCATAGCCAGACTCATATCAATGAGTTTTTCAAATTTATACAATAAAAAGAAATGTGTCCATAGGGCACACAAGCACACCCATTCCTACATGTGTATTTTGTCTCAAAATTTCGCTTTTGTCACTAACAAGCTGTTTATTGCCAAATTTGACCTTTGAACTATATGTGTGATCTTGACATTTAAGACAGCAAGAACAGTATTGCATGTGATACTTATAATGGATTGAATTTTTAAATCCATCAATAAATGGCAAAGTTATGGCTGAGAAAGGCATTTCCAAGCTGTTTTCTGGCCAAATTTTACCTTTGACCTCAAAGTGTGACCATGACCTCAGAAGTAGGGAGACTGGTGTTACATGTGACGGTCATCTTATGATGGTTATCATTTGTGCAAATACATTGAAAATCCATAAATATATGTCAAAATAATGGATGAGACAGTAATTTTTAAGCTTTTTATGGCAAAATATGACCTTGGAACTTTAAAATAGACCTTAACCATTGAGGTAGGGTGACGGTTGTTACACGGGACATGTTGTCTCATTATGGTGAACAAATGTGGTAAGATATTTCACAGACACACAGAGGTACAGACAAACTATGCAACTGCTATATGGGGGGGGGGGGGCATAAAAAGTATGAGACATTTCATGTCATGCAATTTTATTCCCTTACAACAACAAGAAAAAAAGAAAAATAATTAGTAGCATAATATATTGTTTGCAATTGGAAGTTTCATGTGTTAACTAGAAAATAATTGACAGTGTCTAGGTCTGTAACTTACACCAACTAGCCTTTTCATGGCATCCAATTTCTGGGAGTCTTTGTTGCTGTCCAGCATAACCTTTAGGTCATCATGTCTTAAATTAAAAAATCAACAATGATATATAATTTAAAAGCGCAACAGCGATTAAGCCATAAAATGAATCCATTTTGGTTTTTTATATGCAGTTGAATAATATAAGAAAATAAACATATGCTTTGATACTGATATAATAAAAAGCAATGAAAGCAGCTCTAGTATCGTAAAGGTACCCAGGGCTCCCCCTGGCTCAAAAATTTCTGTAGCCAACATTTTAGCCAAATGGAATTTTTTGTAGCCAAATTTTAGAAACTGTAGCCAAAGTTTTAGCCAAGCATTTGGGACTGTCTGTTGTAAGTCTAGGGGTGTGAGAGCCTAAATAACTACCATATGAAGCTTTAATATATTAATTACTTTCATCATATTGGGAAAAAAAAGCATTATTAATATGATTTTAAATACNGAAGCCCTGGTACCTCTTTTGGAACCTCACCTCTTTTCGAACCCTTCATTTGTTTACATGTTACGCGCATGCGTGCACTATGTCACTGCTTTTTGTGTACAAGTGATTTGCTTACGACGACTCGCGTAGCTGTCAATCGACGGATATCCGTGAAAAACATGTAGAATAAGTAGATTAATCATAAAACAAGTAAATATCATTGTATTTCTTACCACGTTTAATACATATAATGATTTTCATTAAAAACCTTTACAAATATGGTCTAATTTTCGTTCTCAACTTTGCTTGACAATTAACACATTTCGGCTGCTGAAATAAGTCACGTGACCATCGCAGGGCCCTCAATCTGTCAAATCCACGGCCGAAATTCGGCCGCATTCCCCCCCTGAAAAGTATACTTTTTTCCCCTTTTTGGGGGAAAAATTCCCCCTAAAAAAAAAATTTATCTCAATTCTATTTTAATTTAATCTTGTCAAACATACTAAATTATGAAAAAAGCAATGAATATAGTGCAAACATGTACAAATGTTATAATTAGAGAGTAAGTAAAAAATCCCCCCAAAAGGGAAACGCCGCGAAAATTCCCCCTGCTATGGGTAGCGACCCGCTTCCCCTAAAATGGATTGAGGGCCCTGCATCGTCAAATCATGTGACAAATTTATTTTTAATGTTAAACACTGAAGGGTTCGAAAGCAGGTACTCGTTGTTTGGGAGGCATTCACAGTATTACATGATATGGTAAAGCTGGTAACTTGCAAAAATCTGTTATCAAAAGAGTATTTACATAGCAATAAAAGTTGCCAGCTAAGTAGAAACAAGTTATTTATCAAATAGAGTACTTATTAACATGTTTCAATATTTTCAACATTATATTTGAGTCAAATTGACGCGTCAAAAATTAAGAGGTTTGAAAGATGGTTCGTCCGTGATAAAAAAAAAGTGGTCAAATTTTCATCGGCTAACTATTAAAAGAAAACTGAAATCTACATTAGAAGAAAAAATGCAACACTATAATAAATACAAGCATCTGTGTGCAAGTTATGTACTCATTTATGGGAAGTGACATCGCTTAAAGAAAATTACATCAGTAAAATCATAACAAAATTTATCACATGATTACGTTCCCCACCCACTCGCAACGCATTACTTTTTATAATCATTGTTGAAAAAGCTACTGCTGGCTGGGTCTACCGCGGTGTCAGCTTCCCCGCTTCCGGTAGACGACGGTGGTCTCTCATTGTAGCCGCTAGAGGCTTGGAAGCCTCCGTTTGCTGCCATTTACAAACAAAACTCGCCAAAATACACCGCCAGCTGTCAAACTCCGACCTACTTCCGGTGTGAAGTGTAACCCAGTAGGTTATAACTCAGTAAATCATATCATGATAGTGTCCCATTGGATATTGTCGACGGACATACTAATATAATAACAGGTGTAACATATATTTAAATAATAATAAAAAGTCTCCATAAGTGTTGCCAAACAAACACGATAAATAAACAAACACCCATCCGTACACAATAGGTTTCATACATTTCAACACATCCGTACACAATCGTCCTATAACTCTGACTTGTATTCTTTGTAAACTTACTGAACATATCATAGCATCTAACATTATGCTCATTCTACCAGAATGATACAATATATTATATGATCTCCAACATGGTTTTATGGAGCGCCGTTCCTGTGAAACGCAACTCATCCAACTGGTAGATGACCTTGCGAGAAACCTTGTTGCAGGCCAGCAGTCAGATCTTATTCTTCTGGACTTTAGCAAGGCTTTTGATAAAGTCAGCCATTATAAACTTCTCTATAAACTTCATGAACATGGTATCAGATGCTGTACTCTTGACTGGATCCGTTCTTTCTTAATAGGTCGAACTCAAGTTGTCGTTCTGGAGGGCGAGAAATCTGATGAAATTCCTGTGGCATCTGGTTTGCCCAAAGGCTCTGTCCTAGGCCCTTTCTTATTTCTTCTCAATATAAACAACCTACCAGATCATGTTAGATCCCAAGTCCGTCTCTTCGCTGATGACACTGCTGTCTACCTCACGATCAACAACCTAAATGATTGCAACCACTAACAGCATGATCTTTATACATGTACCTTGGAACAATGGGAAACCAAATGGGAAATGCATTTTAACCCCAGTAAATGCCAAGTCCTTAATATAACTCGGAACAAACATAAAATCAAACATAATTATATATTACATGGCCATATCCTAGAAACAGTAACAAGTGCAAAATACTTAGGAGTAGACTTATCTGAAGACCTTTTTTCACAGCACTGTCATACTATGGAACAACCTCCCGTCAGAAATTGTCCTCCTGCCAACGCTTGAATCCTTCAAGCTGGCAGTAAGCCAAATTTCATACAATTATTTGCGGCAGGGTGTGTTTTAAACCTGATTTTAACTCTTGTCTAAACATATACTAACACTTTCAAACGTTGTTTCAGTCTTACTTTCTTTCTTTGACGTTCTACTGTCAATACTTGTATTGTACAATATTGTATAAATATTTTTTTTGCACTGACAGCGCGATCTGTTAATAATACCCGAAAGGGGAGTTCAACAGTATCCGAAGATAGATAGACTGAATATTCCTAGTCATCCTTTTACATTTAAATCGTTTCTGGTTAAATTCAAATGTTTTCGGTTTTATACACATAACATTCCAGAACATTTTTATGTAAACTATATATAGTATACCTTTCAACAGAAAAAAAAAGGTTTCCCGCCTTAAGAGAAAATTGGGTATCCATGAAATCAACCCCTATTAAGATATCAAACGCATGCAAACCGCCTTACCCACCAAAATACTATAATAAATATGTATAACGTGTACACACATGACATGTGACAGTTGTAATTAATGAGTGTACTTGTCAATTTTAACAAAGATTGGTGTAGGTTTGAGAGATCCATTCGTATATCGCGGATGTACCTCAAACTATATATTGATCATTGGCGAGCTATTTGAAAATGATTATAATGAACATTACACTATACAATTAAAAAAAAAAAATCGATATTCAAGTTCAAAATGTATTATAAAATTGTTCTATTATATTGAAATAGGTGTGCTTAACTGTTTTGAATGCTGTATTATCATGTAGTTGACTGTTACCGTCGAAAATACCCTACATTATGTACAGAACATATGCAGTGAGTGACTTTCATTTTTTTAAATGTATACAAAGTTTAATATAAGTTAACAGTTTGTATTTTCGTAAACGCGTGTTGTTAATACATTTGTTTTGAATTGCTAACATTAATTTTATGCATCTTTTTGTAATTTTTATGAGCATTTATAAATGGAAGTCTTACACCGTCGAAAATAATTAACATGAGGATATTCGAATTTGTTGATGAAACGTAATGCTTTTTACATCTTATTTAATAAAAGTGTCTGTGTTTTTTAAGACTCACAAATTCAAAGCTGGATAGGACGCTGTTGCGTATTCTGGGTGCAGGATCCACGGGGTTTTCAGTGGTCTACACACGGGCGGGACAGAATGTAAACACACCGTAAAGAACTTTATTTTTGCAAATATCTCAAGTTATTGAAATACATTGGCAAAAAACCTTTAGTGCACAAAACACAGTTTGTTTGCAGTTTGTGTCGATATCTTAAGATTGAAGAAAAAGCCTTGCACACGCCTGAAATACATGCCAAAATTTCACGTTGATTGAAGCATTACCGTGTTCATGAATGCTGTACACGTCGAATTTTTGGCCAATAACACAGGCATATTAAATAAAGTAATTCTGGTGTATTTCACATTTCCATAAGCAGCATAAAAACCTGTCTCTTATGCACCAGTTGAAACTCTTAATCTAAATTGTTTTAAAAAAGTTATTTGAAAAAAAAGCACCACTTACCGGAGTGTTTACATCCACTAACGTTTGATTGTGAACCCCAAACAGTTACGTGATCCTGCACCCTTGGATATGGTATCTGCTTAGCGACTGGTAATATTTGGTAATCATATGAGCTTATTTAGCTGTCAATAATCTTCTTTTTAGGCGTTGCAGCTAGCTGGTGCATGTACATGATGTAAGTATATTCAGTACATACATTACATAAAACGCATATGGTTAAATATGGCGATAAAAACACGTCACAACATTTATTTACAAGTAAAAAAATAGTAACACAGTAAGTAATACTAAAACAATGTCATCAACGTTAACGTACAAACAAAGTGATATCATACATGGAACAACTGTGGAATAAATGAATTAGGTATCATAAAACGTTCGTATACAAGTACGAAAACCGAGTATTATAAGCCATGGTATGTAGTTTGTTCGAAAAAGTGTTTTTTATATAACGTACTTTATTATCTTCTAACAATAAATCGTGCTAGCGTTGTACGAGCGCATAAAACATTTATCACGAAAAAACTATTTGTTAATAACAAAGTACCAGGTAATTAAAAAATATAAATTCATTAATGAAACAAATAAGTTGCTACTGTTTAGAATAACTATGTCTTACTCGAAATTATCACAAAGCAGTGCTCAAGAAAAATGAGTGCTTTTAATTTTATTATCTAGTAATACACTGCACTCACTGATCGACTACAGACCAAATTTGCATTACCATATAGCATTGTGGTATCATGATGATTATGCAATATATCTAGAAAAGAAATTTAATAATTCAATAACGATGTGTTCATTGTATCGAGGTAGCGAACACATACTCTTCGGTTTAACGACATAAATACATATCATGTTAATCTTACGTCGATTTGTTACAAGCATTAAAAGGTCTTCTTCAATGTTCTTTGAAATTATCTTTTAGATGTATTACAATATTTTTTCTCATAAATAAGTCAGCTATAATTAAGTAAACCCATCCAACCATGTATTTTTGATACATAGTTGGTAACATTGATACACGATACATTTCTAAAGGTTGAATACATATACCAAATCCTCATTATAACGAAATACCCGTTGTTCAACTCTGAACAGATCATCTTCACAAGCCCTAACACCGTTTAATGTTATCTATAGTGCGGGCGGGGTAGCTTTATATTCGGCACCGATCTGTACCAATCTCCTGACTCGTCGGATGAGGTCACGTGATCGAGAGAACGATACGGTCTGCGGTGGTCTCCCTTTTCGTATTCACCGGTCCTTTGGTTGAACCAATCTCCACGCAGAGTTGTCGTTCCCTGCTCTCACATACAACTATGCTGGTTCAAGTCAAATCTCTGTACGGAGGTTGTGGTTGAACATGTACGGGGTGTATGGCTGACTCGAGAAAGCTGTTATGACTCGGTAGGGTTCTGAGGCGGCCAACGCCGACGTGTTGATCCCGGAAGTGAACGTCGGCGGGCCTGCGTACGGCACGTAGATGTTGTTGGAGGGGTCTACGTAAGCGTCGTTGTCCTATACGGTATGGTTATTGTGATGCTGAAATAGTCAAAATTAGCTAATGCTGTCAAAAAATAAAAGTAGTTTGTGTATTAGACCGTTACCCGTCGCGGTTAAAGACAACCATGTTTTGATCTTGGAGTCATCTGCACTCTCGATGCCAATATTATAAACCAGGTTACAAACTGCTGGTTGCCTAGCGGTTATATCAGAACAAGACTCACAGGTTTGATCATGAACTTGGTGGGCGAACGAACTTACCACTAGGAAGCTATCTTTCAACAATTGTGAATGTATGTTGTAGTTTACTTTTTGTTTCAAATGTCAGTGCTTTTAGAGAAATCTGTAGAGAACACCCAACTAATATGAATAGGCTGATAAATTATGACTGAGTTTTAAATGTGTGTGCATGCATTGCATGAACAAATACGGGTTCATATGAAGAACTGCTCGTTTGATTCTGTAAAATATTTAGAATAGACACCAAAGCAAGCGCTTTTTAATATTTGAACACTAACCAGGAAGTAAAACATGAACACATACCTTTGCATGACGTTGACGGCGTTTCTGGTGACGCCAATGTTCCTTTCTGCTCTCACGTATTCCCCACGAAACCAGAGCAACCAGAGTGAATATGAAGATCATACCGGCGACAATGCCCACGAGGATGATGGCAAGTTCTAGAAAAGAAATCAAAGCGGTGTCGGTTTGAAAACTACTTAGGGCACTGCTTAAACAAGTCCATCAGAAAAAAAAAGAGTTTTCTGAAACGGATGTCTCAGAGAATAACCACGATCAGACACGTGTTCTACGTCGCTGTAAATTTGAATGTAAGAAATGTGTGTAATTGCATACATGTATATAATTGAAATTATAAGTTACTTCAGGGACCTAATGACTGTTTTTTTTAATTGAACAACAAACGGACTATTTGTTATAGATTAAACACATTACTGAAACCGATACATGACAATTAAAATTAAACAACGGACCTTGAAACACTCGCGCAGTTATATTTTGCGTGTGGTTTTTGACAATTATAGGATTGTTTAACGCTTTTAAATCCCAAAATCTTATATGTTAGTATTCTTTGCAATTTTGTTATGGTACTTGATCTATTTAATACCGATGCTCAAGCCTCTCCACTTTAATACACTTGAACGTCAAACAATTCAAACATCTATAAAGACGACCCATCACATATACTACTACGTTTATATTTTATAGGGGACAACTAACCTTCATCTGATATGCGATTGCCTTGCAGCCCATAAATATCCGTAGATTGGCTTGTGCTGTAGGTCACATTTGATTCTGGGACTGTACTGTTTTCTTGTGATGTCGTTGGTAAAGTTGTGTTTGATGCCTCAGTTAAAGTCTGATTTTCAGTAGTTTGGTTGGTTGACTGAGTGGTTATTGGCGAAAGGGTTGTATTTTGCGCCTGGGTGTTGTTTGGCGCCTGGGTTGTTGTTGGTGCCTGAGATGTTGTAGGTGCATGAGTGGTTGTAGGGATTTGCGTTGTAAATGGCGTCTAATTGGTAGTCGGCGCCTGAGTGTTGGTTGGCGCCTGAGTGTTGGTTGGCGCCTGGGATGTTATTGAAGGCTGCGTGGTTGTCAGCGCCTGTGTTGTTGTCGGCGGCTGAGTGGTTGTTGGCGCCTGAGTGGTTGTCGGTGCCTAAATGGTTGTCGGCTCCTCAGTGGTTGTTTGCTCCTCAGTGGCAGTTTCAACCTGTGTTACTGTTGGCGCCTGAATCGTTGTTTTCCGCAGTTTGAAATAGAGGAAATTAATTAATTAATTGATTGATTAATTATATATATATATTAATTAATTTATTTCGAGATTTTGTTAACTTATTTATTCATGTTCTTTTAAAATTCTTCACAAAACAGAATGTACGGAAACAAGTAACTGATACGTGAGTACGTACGCACCGGGGAAACGGCGCATGTTTGGCAGCAATACTTTTCTTCACTGCCCCACGTAGTATCATCACATAGACAGGCAGACTATTTTAATCATGGCGAATACAATTAGTACCTAGTCATACACACGTAGCACATATTTCTATTAAATATCATGTCAAGAGAGTTTGCTTTACATACTTTTAGTTTAATATTTGGCGTCTAAAGTTTACTAAAACAAAATGTATATTTAGTTAATTATAGTTAATTATAACTGCTAATACTGTCGCCTCATGATAATTATGTTGTGAACATAGTGTTGCTTTTATATACGCTAAGAAATTATTGATGATCTATGGGGATATATATATTTGCTCGTAAGAAATTAAATAATATCGTACAATTTAGACAACAAATGCGACAAAATTACTAAAGCAATTTTTTTAACAAGGTATTCAATGTTGTTCAAAGAACATACTTATACATAGGGCTATTACACAAATTTAACAATACTATGATTTTGAACACTTGACTAAAAAAGATACAGAATGTATACCTTTTAAACTGTATACTTTAATATGACTCTTAATTTAAAGGCTTGATGACAGTTTGTTGTTAAACATTTTAATAGTTATTGTAGATTTGCTTGGCACAACACGAATATATTGATGCAAACTCGTGTGGTATATACATATTTCTGGAATATATTCTATTCGAATATGGAGATATATGGTCACTTAAGAACAAAATTTAATTCGTCTCCCATATCATTAAGATCGAAGAGGGTACATTTTCATTCTTGTTTTGGTACATTATAGTTCCAAACAATTTCAATATTTAATTTGTGAGACGATAAATGTAATTTTGCCAATATATTTCTGTATTTTGGATTATCCAGCTGGCTTATATATGCAGATGTTTAAAAAATACAAGAGACGTTGAGTCTTCTAGTCCCGAAAGCCTATCGCAAATATATCGCGAAGTCGAGATCGAAGCTTAGGGATGAATGTTTCTATCTTAACATACTGAGGATATAACCATGTTTTACTAAAACCTGATGATTGAAATATAAATCCTCCATGTCAGGCACAGTTTGTACGAGAATTGTTTACATTTATGATATTTAACTGATCATTTAAAATGGTTTTAAAATTAAAATTTTCCAGTTTAACAGAGTGAATCTTTCAACAGTATGTAATCGTTCTAATATATCTTTCGATATTCAATGGAAATTTATGTTATTCACTAGACAATGCAAGATCATTCGTAGATGGTTTTACATTAAGAACCCATTTACACAACTTTTGTGTAATCTTTCTCCTTGATAATAACCCTAAACGTCTCAACAGTAATTTAAGACTGGTAGTACGTACGCGTCAAATAGGTTTATCATTATATTTACTGGTACTTTGTAATTCTTTAGGATTAGTTAATTAGACATTATTAAATATAAGGATCGCAATCCCGCTACTGTATTCGTAGCCAGAGCGAAAGACCCACTGCTGGTAAACACAACCCCTAGATAATCGAACGAGTTAACGACCTCAACTTTAATTCTTTGTTATTATAAAACCATGTGTGGTTACACTAACCCTCCCCCTTTTCGAAAGATTATAACTCAAGCAATAGAAGAAAAAAAGCGTTTTTGCCAATATTAATACCCGCATCTATATTTTCTTGTCATTGCATCTCAATGTCATTTAGAGAGAAAACCCGATCGGAGAGGTTATATCCCCCTGGAATAATCCGAGGTTGCTATTAAAAATAGATTTTTCGTAAATGTTTTATGCAAAGTTTAACTTCACTATATGTTGACCCAAACGGATAGTAATCGTCCGTAAATTCATGAATTTATTAGCTTTTACCATAGTCTGTTCCTATCTATACAGTCATTTGTTTTTCGATAGTCCACAAAGCAGCGATATAATTTTTCCATTATTACGTATTTGTCTCTTTACTAACGATTAATATTACAGCTGTGTTAGTATATTCATGTCATTACATAAAAAAAACGAAATCTGTGAACATGTGCCTTTAAGTTTTACAGAAATCCAACAAGCAGTTAAAGAAGAGTTTAGTACACAAGATGCTGGGAACCAGGCTGTTGCACGCACAGACCTTTAAAGATATAACTCGCGTGACCAACACATATGACAAGAACCTCCACGTTTTGATTTGACTGGTTCCGAGCATAGCTCGATATCAAATCCCTGCCGTTATAGTTACACAAATGTGTATGTTTTGAGGGCCGTATAGTATGTCTGCTTTGTCCCCTACCGGTTTCACCGGAGGGGACTTATGGTTTTCGCTCTGTGTGTCAGTCTGTCGGTCTGTCAGTCCGTCACACTTCTCTTGATCCTGCGATAACTTTAAAATTTCTTCATATTGCTTCATGAAACTTGAAACATGGATAGATGGAAATATGTAGAGTATGAACGTCATTTCATTTTGTTCCTACGTCAAGAATTCTGGGTGCTATGCCAACAAATAAACTATAAATATTTCTGAAAATGGTGGATCCTGCGATAACTTTAAAAGTTCTTCATATTTTTTCATGAAACTTGAAACATAGACAGATGGCAATATGGAGATTATGCACGTCATTTCATATTGTTCATACGTCAAGAATGTTGGTTGCTATGGCAAAAAATAGACTAGAAATATTGCTGAAAATGGTCGAGTTTTACCGGTAGGGGACCATATTGCTTGGCAATAATCTTGCTATTTATGCTTGCCTGATATTTCCTCTTCAAAATGACGCTTGTGTTAACAGCATATACACGTCTTGACTATAGTAGTTTTTCAGTATTAGTAATTGACTTTTAAAATTGAGATTTCTTACTAAATCACAGACTAATTGTTTTAAATAAAAAATGTTCAGTATTTTCCTTAAATTCAACGTCATTAATATGCGATGTTTTATCAGATTTTAAAAAGCCCAAGTATTGAACGATTTTATTTACCCCTTAAATTATCTTCAAGGCACCGTATAATGCACTAACCTATAAAATACTGGAAAGGTATAGTGTACATTCTTTCCTTTAGGTTGGAAAACATGGCACCGCATAATTAGCATTATCTTAGTCGTCTTTAGGAAACGTAAGTCAGAGCTGCGGATTAAACGACTAAATTCCAGCAGAATAATCCATGTGTAATCAATACTCAGAATTCATTTACTCAGAGCTGTAAATAAGATCCATACAATTAGTAAGAACTGTTAATCTGGACATGCGTATTATAGTAAGACGCTGATGTTCAAACTTCTGCTTTTGTTTAAAACGGTTGTGTCGGGAAGAAATACACCAGATACCTAGATGAACACTTACACATGGTCATTAATATACGTTTAAAAAGGCTCATCACTCTAGCTGTTTCAATTTTTGAGATCAATTCAACGCAAGCAAAACCCCAGTCACTCCTGCGATGCTCCCGGGGCGACCACATATCACGCAGTCGTAAGCAACGCGGTGCAAACGTAAAGGCGCCGTGCAATCGCATGAAGCGCCACATTGTGGCGATTATTTTTAGCATGTTCATAGGGCGGTGGAAGCGCTGTGAAGACGCCGTAGCGTGGTTTGATTGCGATAGGCCTTTCTCCAGTGGCAGTAGGCATGTACATTGATACCGAATGTGGAGGACTAGGTGACCGTGTCTACTTTGTAGTGCCTCGCTTCGTCATTATGTTGAAGTGTCGACGCAACTATCAAATGTTAAATTAAATATGCATATGCGACGTGAGTTTATTCTCATAAATAAGTCAGCTGTAAGCAAAAGTATACAAACATGTTTTTTGTATACATTGTTAATACATTGGTACAAGATACATTTCTTAAGGTTGAATACATATAACAAATCCTCGATATAACGAAACACCTTTTGTTTAACTCTTAACCCTAACATCGTTTTATTTTATCTATAGTACGGGCGGGGTAGCTTTATATTCGGTACCGATCGGTACCAATCCCCAGATTCATCGGATGAGTTCACGTGATCGAGAGAACGGTACGGTCTGCGGTGGTCTCCCTTTTCGTATTCACCGGTCCTTTGGTTGAACATGTACGGGGTGTATGGCTGACTCGAGAACGCTGTTATGACTCGGTAGGGTTCCGAGGCGGCCGACGTGTTGATCCCGGAAGTGAACGTCGGCGGGCCTGCGTACGGCACGTAGATGTTGCTGGAGGGGTCCACGTAAGCGTCGTTGTCGTATACGCTATGGTTATTGTGATGCTGAAATAGTCAAAATTAGCTATATCAATAGGCTGATCAATTTTAACAGAGTATTAATTTTCTTTGGCATGAATTGCAGGAAAAAATACGGATTTTTAATATTTATGATAGACAACTTAGCTAGGCTTATAAAGATTTGAACGCTAACCAGTGCATGCAACATAAACACATACCATTGGATGACGTAGATGGCGTTTCTGGTGACGCAAATGTTCCTTTCTGCTCTCACGTACACACCAAGAAACCAGAGCAACCAGGATAAATATGAAGATCATACCGGCGACAATGCCCACGAGGATGATGGCAAGTTCTAGAAAACAAATCAGATTCAACAAGATGTTATGTATTTTAGACACAAAAAGCAGCACAAATAAAAAACAACAAATTTGACAAATATTAAGCGCAAGTGCTCATAATGTCATTTTGTAACACGTCAAACTTCAAACAGCATATTCATTCCCGCTAAAAATACAGATTAAATGATTATATTTCATATTTAGGGGTATGATTTATAGAAAAAAAACAGGTTATTGCCCTATCGTTGTGTAATATATCATGTACGACAGGAATAAACAACGGATATACAAGCCTCTTCGTTCTTTCATGAAGATATTCATATGTTCACTAACAGACAATACTAAAAACATTAACAATTACACTGATGCATGACAATGAAATAAAACAACAGACCTTTAAACGCTTGCACAATCATATTTTGTGTATGGGTTACCTTTGACAATTATATGATTGTAAAGTGTATTCAATTTAATAATAGCGAGGGAATATTTGAGAGTGTATCGGTTGGGTTTGTTATCAATTTTGACAACACATGCATTTTTCCAGTGGCGATATTTATTTGCTTAGGGCAAATCCCAAAGACTAATGTGTTAGTTTTTTTCAATTCTGTTATGTTACTTGATCTCTTTAACACCGATGCTTAAGCCTATTTACCCTCATACATTTGAACTTCAAACAATCTAATCATGTGTGAAGAAGACCCATCACATATACTACTTATTTTAGAACTAATAGGGAACAACTTACCTTCATCTGATATGCGATTGCGTCTCAACCCAGAAATATCCGTAGATTGGCTTGTGCTGCTGGTCACATTTGATTCTGGGAATGTACTGTTTTCTTGTGATGTCGTTGGTAAAGTTGTGTTTGATAACTCAGTTACAGTCTGATTTTCAGTAGTTTGATTGGTTGACTGAGTGGTTATTGGCGAAAGGGTTATATTTGGCGCCTGTGTTATCGTTAGCTCCTGAGTGTTGTTTGGCGCCTGGGTTGTTGTTGGTGCCTGAGTGTTGGTTGGCGCCTGAGTGCTTGTTGGCGCCTGAGTGCTTGTTGGCGCCTGGGATGTTATTGGCGCCTCAGTGGTTGTCGGCTCCTGAATAGTTGTCGGCGCCTGAGTGATTGTCGGCGCCTGAGTGGTTGTTGATGCCTGAGTGGTTGTTGGTGCCTCAGAGGCTGTCGGCGCCTGAATAGTTGTCGGCGCCTGAGTGATTGTCGGCGCCTGAGTGGTTGTTGGTGCCTGAGTGGTTGTTGGTGCCTCAGTTGTTGTCGGCTCCTCAGTGGCTGTTTCAATCCGTGTGCCTGTTTCAATCTCTGAGGCTGTTTCAATCTGTGTGGTTGTTTCAATCTGTGTGGCTGTTGGCGCCTGAGTTGTTGTTGTCCGCAGTTTGAAATAAATGAAATTGATTAATTGATTGATTGATTAATTATGTATTTAATTATTTAAACAATATTTATGAATTATTTTATTTTGCGAATTTGTTAAGTTAATCTTTTATGTTATACTAAAATTATAGACACAACAGAATGTCTGTTAACAAGTAACTGATACGTGAGTACGTACGCACCGGGTCAACGTCGCACGTTTGGCAGCAGTCAGCAGGATTCAAAATGGAAGGACAAAGGATGAACACGCATCCCGGCGTCCGATCGCCATACTTGCAATCTGGACAGACATAAACGTAATGCATGCATGAATGTAAACTTTCAGCTCATACAAAAGGTCCGCAATGCACGTGTATTCTTCATTGCCGCAAATGTCTTGCTTGCGTTGACTCCGTGTGTCAGACCGTTTATTGGATGCACTCATTATAAAAAAAAATCTAACATGGTTTTGCAAAAGAGTTTTTTAAATGAGGCAATGAATTATATGTATTTCTAACGGTATAATAGGCCCCTTGCCCAAGAGTAGGTAGAAAAACAAATATGGACAGACGACCTTTGAACAATTTTGCTCTGTTTTTGGTCGCTTTAACAGGGTGGACAAACACGCCTTGACACGTTATCGGTATTTGGGGTGAAACTGAATAAACGGACAGTTCGATACCAAGGTTATTTATACTAATTACGATCGCGATAACTGTGTTGGGTAAATGCTACATTTTAATATTCGTTTCTTTTTACTTCATATCTTTATTTATGTCTTTACTGCATATAAAATCAATGTAATATAATGTTACAATTATGGCGAATAACTCGACATAGTACCAGGGACGCCGCTCTCTACAGACGCGCAGGAATCGCAGCACGCGCTCTCCACTGTGACGTTATAGCAATGACGTGCGGCGCTAGAAATCAGGTCTGCGCATGCTAATCCGTTTTTCACAAACGCTGGGTCGTCGACGCATCCTTGAACTGGAAAGGATACAAATGATTGTTTCATTGATTGACTAACTGACCGACCGAATGACATATTGATTAATTATTTCGTTGTTATATCGTTAAGTGGATTGATTGATTCATTCACTCACTAATTCATTCATTCATTCACTTATTTCAAGTATTAAAATATCATTTTAAAATTATTTGTTTCTGGTTAAACTCTATATAACCCTATATATGAAATGCGATACAACTCTAACAATTTGTACCATATGTTGTCAATTTCGAAGACGGGTTATATAGAGTTTAACCAGAAACAAATAATTTTAAAATATATATAGCACGGATAGATTTGAAACTGCGCCTTTAATAGATTGTGTTACTTGATTTAAATCACCGACCGTAAGCTGTCAAACTAAGCGTGTAAAGCCCTGTCAGATCGCCGTCTGTACGGACTGCTTACTTGGCTGACAAGTCGGTCAATGTTCACGACAGACTGGCTAAATCAATACTGATTTCACGTCAAACAGTTTACTGTTTCGTTCAGGTGGAAAATCGTTTTGTTAAATCGTTAGAGTAAAGGAGCAAGGGTATTCAATATGGCAGTTTGTTATCAAATTTTATTCATCATACTAGATCGTTTTTTTAATGCTGGTGGTATAAAAATGTATATCTAGAAAACTTTATTGTGCTTTAAGGGACTTGTTTACAGATTTTTGCATGTTTTGAAGTTTGTCATTAAATGCTTTAAATTGATAAATGTACGAAACTAAAGAGCTCCAGTATAAAACAAAAATAAAATTACAGAAGAAATGAAAAAAAGAGTAATCGAACCACAGACCCTTGGAGTAAAAGTCTAGAGCTTAAACCTCTCGGCCATCCATGCTGATGTAGTCAGTGACGTATTCAATACTTGATATAAGTAATCCTCGTAATATCACAAAATATAACGATAACAGCAGAACTCTCCAAATTATTCAATCTTGTCGCGTTTGTAACGCTTTATAATTTTACGATTTTTAAATCGTTAAAAGATGCATATTATGGATATTTTAGAGCATGTAAAATGTCCAGTATAACTATTTTCTTGCAAATTACATAACTATAACAAAATTTTGCAAATTTGAAACTTTTTTTCAATTTTGTCAATTTATCAAACAATGAACATATCCCTTTTATGGCATTTTAAAGTAATTTCTTTGCGTTTTTGGTCAATTAAACGCTTGTTCGATCATTATATATTTTTCCGGTGTAATTTTATCAAAGGAACACATGATATTCTAAAAAGCCAACGGAACGAAAGTTAATACTAGAATGTGAAACGCTAAGCAGCTTGCAGTAAGACTCTTAACAATATCCTTTAATACCAGTATGTTTTAGGATTTCGTATACTCATGATTGATTTATTCAACAATTATAATTGTCGCATTTATTGTACCTCACACACCGAATTGGCGATAAATACGTTTATTTGGTTGTCAGATTCTAAAAATGCACAGCTTAAAAAATTGTTTCTGTTTAAAAATTAAGATCTAGATAATACATATGCCAATGCTATCCGAGAATGAATATTAATGATTTTGTTTTGTGTCCTCAATTTTAAAACCGTTCTTTGAAACAATATTTGGTAACAACACTTTGTCAATTAACTGTAAAATATTTGCTTATCGATGTATTCACTCCGTGAATGTTAAATATGATATCTACAGTTATTATTATATTCACTAGTATGTCACAAAATGTCTACAAGTAGTTATGCGGTTTGATTGTTTATACTGTTTTATTCTTCATAATGTAGTTACTATTTTACAAGAAAATCATGAACTTAACTTAACATTTTCCACCTCGTGTTTAACAAAAACAAAACAACATGTATTTGACCTGCTGAAATGAAGACAACGCCTGTCAGGAACCACTTCAGTGCTGGTTGTATCTGTAACAGGGTCATATTTACATGTAAAACATGTTATAATAATGTCTGAAAAAACAAACAGCAACATAATTGTATCAAAGCTCTGAGCTTGAACAACGCGACTGTTAAATATGCATATTTTGCGGTCGAACTCTTATTGCCAAAAGTGCATATATGTTTATAATCGTTTATTTAATATTGTTGTTATACTAATTATACTTATAATAGTACTAATAAAAAGAAAAATAAGAAGAGGAGGAGGAGACGAAGAAGAAGAAGACGAAGAAAAAGAAAAAAAAACAAGCTATTGCCAAGCAATGATGTCCTCTACCGGCTCCACCATTGAATGTTTTAATATTTTTTTATATATATATATATTTGTTGCCATAGCAACCAGAATTTTTGACGTAGGAACAAAATAAAATGACGTGCATAATCTTCATATTGCCATCTGTCCATGTTTCAAGTTTCATGAAAAAATATGAAGAACATTTAAAGTTATCGCAGAATCCAGAAAAGTGTGACAGACTGACGGACGGACGGACTGACGGACAGAGCGCAAACCATAAGTCCCCTCCGGTGAAACCGGTAGGGGACAATAATATCAACAAAAGAAATAATGATAATGATTTATTTTTATTATTATCGTCATTGAAAATTATTTAATTCAACGCTGATGTTTTATAAATGTTTTATAAATAATAAGAAATAAACTAGAATTGGACAATATTTATGATAATTCTTTCTATGGTTAAGATCATGTGATCATAAGAATGATATGATGATGGTGATCACGATGATGATGATGATGATGATGATGATGATGATGATAAGGATGATGATGATGAGGATGATGATGGTGGTGGTGATGATGATGATGATGATGATGATGATGATGATGATGATGATAAATATATAAAAATAAATAAATAAATAAATAAATAAATACATAAATAAATAAAAAAAATAAAATAAAAAAAATTCATATTACTAACGCTATACTTACGTTGTCCATAACAATTATAATCCAAGAATGTTCAGCAAATAGTTCCTTATCTTGTTGGTTTAGAACTGATTAATGGGTGGACCGTTAAAGTCTAAGCGTTGTATTACAGTATTATGTTATTTGTCCAATTACTGTTCTAGAGTTCAATTTCTATCATTGTACACATGTTGTAACTTAAACAATGCCTTAAATAACGATTACGAAACTTGTGTTACACGGTAATAAACGCAGAGTTGATAAACGATAATGTTCATAACGCTGCACCATTATTACTTATATCACCAGATTGCGATTTCAATTTGTGTTTAAACTATCTTTTTACAAATTTAATTTCACAGTACTGCCCCCAACTGTTCATTTTACAGATGATGTCTCGGCTATATTTGTCACTTTAACGATGTCAGTCCATTGATGCGCAAATATGATTACTTGGGAAATCTCCGTTGAGATGCGAAAATATTCGATTGTTTTTGCGCGCATCAAGCGCATGCATTCACATATATTGAATAACCAACAGGCAATTTCTCAACACACTGCTGTCTCCGTTTAGCAGTTCATTCTAAATGCGAAAGATCGATAAAGAAGACGACCTTTATGTATAAGAAGATTTCGACAATCTGTTGGCCACATAAATAAAAGTTTTTTTAAACTATTTAAGACGTTGACAAGTTTTCGCTCAAATAACTTTGTGAAATTAAGTGTCACCGAAGTAACACTAGGCGTTATAATTGCTTAAGAAAGCCGCAGTAATGACTGGTGTTTAGTTAAACAGTTCGCCCATGGAGTTAATGTTTTTAAAGCCAATCAACTTGTAAACGGCGCATACTTGTTGCGGCCAAGTATAATTAAATCCGCGAAAAGACTTAATGTGAATTAAAGATTTGAAAGCGTGTCAAAACTTTTGTGCTGACTCGAGGGTAGTGACTCGAGTACGGAATGTTGTCCCATGTTTATACAAGGTGTCGCCCCAGGATAATTATGTTGTGAACATATTGTTGCTTTTATATATGTACATAATTTAACAGGTGTACTTGCTACAGAGGTTGCACATTTCCTCACTGTCCTACGTAGTATCATCACACAGACAGACAATATATTTTAAATATGGCTAATACAATCAGTACAAAGGCATTCAGATACAGCACATATTTCAATTAAATACCATGTCAAGGGAATGTGCTTTACATAATTTAAATTTAATAGTTGGCGTCTAAAGATTTCTAAAACAAAATGTATGTTAAGTTAATTATAACTACTACTACTGTCGCCTCATTGTTGCTTGTATATACGTACAGAAATTAAAGATGATTTTAGGGGATATATTTGCGTGTAAAAATTAAATTATATCGTACGATTTAGACAACAACTGCGACATAATAACTTAAGCAACAATTAAACAATGTATTCAATATTTTGCAAAGAACATACACATACATAGGGCCATAACAATCCAACAAAACTATGAACTTTGAAAACTTGTGGTACTATATCAGCAACATAATGTTTATTTATAAAACGGTTTACATTAATACGTCTCTTAGTTCGAAGGCTTAATGGTAGCATGTTTCTAACATTTTTAGAGTTGATTTATTTTTTTGCTTTGCTTTAAACGAATGTATTGAAGCATACGCTTGTGGGTAAATAAATATTTTGGAATTTTTCATTTTCGAATATGGATATATATGTGGTACTTAAGAAAAAATTGTAGTTTTGGATTATCCAACTGGCTTATATATGCAGATTTTGGAAAAGAAAGTCTATTTCTAATATAGCAGTCGAACTCGTAGCTTTGTGATGATTGTTTTTATCTAAACCGAGTGAGGATATAACCATGTGGCATTTAAATTATATGATTGAAATATAAAGCTTGCCTGTGAGGCCTAGTTTGTACGAGAATTGTTTACATTTATGTTTCCTAACTGATCATTTAAAATGTGTTTTTTGTTCTTACAATTTTTGTTTAACAGGGTGAATCTTTAAACAGTATTTAATCGTTCTAATATATCCTTCGATAGTCAAAGGAAATCTATCTAATTGTCTTGACAATGCACAAGTATTCGTTGATGGTTTAACATTAAGAACCCATTTACACAACTTGTGTGCAATCTTTCTAAAGTATCTCCTTGATAATAACCCTTAACGTCTGAACAGTAATTTAAGACTGGTAGTACGTACGCGTCAAATAGTTTAATCATTATATTTAGTGGTACTTTGTTATTCTTAAGTATTAGTAAATTAGACATAAGTAAATATAAGAATCGCAATCCCGCTAGTGTATTCGTAGCCAGAGCGAAACCTCCACAGCTGGTAAACACAACCAATAGATAGTCGAACGAGTTAACGACCTCAACTTCTTGGTTATTATAAAATCATTTGTCGTTTAAACTAGACCACCCCCTTTTCTTAAGATCATGACTTAAACAAAAAAATAGAAAATAGCGGTTTGGCCAATATTAATACCCGCACCTATATTATTGTTTTGTAATTGCATCTCAATGTCATTCAGAAAGAAAACCCGATCGGAGAGGTTATATCCCCCTGTAATAATCCGAGGTTTCTATTAAACACATTAGACAGTTTTCCTAAATGTTTTACACGAAGTGTAACTTCAATTTATGTTGACAGTAAAACGGATTGTAATTTTTCGCAAATTCCTAAATGTACTAACTGGTACCAAAAATCTTTTCCTATTTATACAGTCATATGTTTTCCGACAGTCCACAAATCAGCAATATAATTTTCTCTTATTAGTTATTTGTCTCTGTACTTACGATTAATATTACAGCTTTGTACATATATTCCTTTCATTACTTAACACACGAAATCTGTAAACATGTGCCTATACATTTTACCGAAATCCTACAAGCAGTTAAAGAGGAGGTGAGTACACAAAATGCCGGGAACCAGGCTGACGCAAACACCGAATTGTGAGGATAACACCCTCGTGACCAAAATATTACAACTGAACCTTCTAATAAACATTATATAATCAGTGTCTTCAGTTGTAATGGTCCTGGTAGAAAGCTATTCTAATGATATTACGCTACACATGGTCACCGTATACTTCTTTAACACCAATGGGTTATTTTATACTTGAAGTGGATGAGTGATTGTAGGAATCTGGGCATTTAACCAAGGGTATATACAAATATAAGGTCAGTTCATTTACTGTCTCGTATAGTAACGCATCTTTGTATATATACCGGACAGTTTGGTATGTCTTTTTTACGTATGCTTGCCTGATATTTCCCCTGTAACATGTCGCGTTTGTTTACAGCATTTGTCCAATTAAATCACAGACATATGTATGCAATTAACAACGGTCCAGTATTTTCCAGAAATTCTATGCTTTTTGTTACTAAATGTTATATAAGATTAAACAATTCTTTTTTGTATAATTAACGATTTTATTAACCCCTTGAATAACCTTCATGGCACCGTATATTGCACTAGTCTATGAAATACTGACAACGTATTCCGTACATTCTTTCCTTTAGCTTGGAAACATTGGCACCGCATAATTAGCATCTTGAGGAAACATAAGTCAGACTTGTGGTTTAAACGACTAAACTTAAGCAACAAAGGCTACATGTAATACTTCTTCACACTACAATTTATTCAGAGCTGAAAATACGATCCATACAACATAGTAAGAACTGCTAATCTGGAAATACGTATGTTCGTAAGACGCTGATGTTTCACAATTCTAGTTTCGTTAAAAGTTGTTGTTTCGGGCTGAAATACACCACAGTACTTAGGTTAACACATTCACTTTGTAATATATACGTTTCTGTTGCAATATGTTTCAATTTCGAGTTACTTGCGAGCAAGGTAAACCCCAGGCACACCGGAGCGATGCTCGTGCGGTGCTACCGTTTTATTCTAAAAATAAGCAAAACGTCGAGGTGCGCGCATCTAATTCGCCAGCAAGGCGGTGCAAACGTGAAGGCGCGGTGCAATCACATGAAGCGCCACATCGCGGCGACTATTTTGAGCATGTTCATAGGGCGCTGGAGAGCGCTGTGGTGACGCCGTAGCGTTATTTGATTGTGATAGGCATGAGTCCAGTGGCAGTAGGCATGTACATTAATACCGAATGTGGAGGACTGGGTGACCGTGTCTACCTTGCCCTGCCTCGCTTCGTCATGATGTTGAAGTGCCGAACGAAACTATGAAATGTTGATATTATAATGTGTTCAATTTCAAATGCAGATTATGATATGTGCCTTGACCACCCGGTGTGTGCCCTAAGGCAAAGTCTTGCGCGCGGTGAGATAGCATTGAATCCTGTTGCGATATGTGTAAGAACACAATTAGGCCCCGTGTTCACAAAACATTTTTTGCAATCAAAAATCGATTTTGCTTGTCATTGAAAACGGATTTCCATTGAAGTTGATAGGCAAAAATGAAAATCGTTGTCAGTCAAAATCGATTTTTGATTGCAAAATCGTTTTGTGAACACGGGGCAAGGACATGCTAGGAGTCTGTGACTGGGTCATATAATAGATTTCTCATGTTTCGCGGAATCCACGGCGCTCTCACATATTGTTAAAACACCCTGCTAGCGCTGTGACAACGCCATCCGATGTAACTCGTCAATAAACAAGTCATTGTTTACCAACAAGTGTCATAACACAGCTTATGACGGAAAAATGCACGCAAAAGCCTCGTTGAGCAAGTTCATAAATAGGTTGATTGATATATTTGTATTGATTTATTAATATATATTATCACCTTGAACAGTGGTGATATTAAAATATGCATAACAGTTATACAGATACAAATTATCACTGAAAAAAAGTACACCAACTAGAAGTAGTAGTAATAGTAGTAGTAGTTATAGTAGTAGTAGTAGTAGTAGTAGTAGTAGTAGTAGTAGTAGTAGTAGTAGTAGTAGTAGTAGTAGTAGTAGTAGTAGTAGTAGTAGTAGTAGTAGTAGTAGTAGTTGTAGTAGTAGTAGTAGTAGTAGTAGTAGNTAAACTAAAACAATGTCTGATAATCTTAATGTGTTCTTTGCCCCTTGAAACCTATGTATATCCACGAAAATAATCAAATTTGAGTGGATATTTACATAGTTATGATAATTAATAGGTTTTGGCGGCCATCTAGGCGCCATTTTTGACGCCATGTTGGATTTGTGTGTACTATTCTTAACTTAAACAATGTCTGGTGATCTTTATGTGTTATTTGCCGCTTGAAACGTATGTATAGACACCAAATCCATCAAATTTGAGTAGAAAGTTACATAGTTATGATCATTCATAGGTTTTGGTGGATATCTTGGCGGCCATTTTGGACGCCATTTTAGATTTGGGTGTATTATAATAAACTTATACAATGTATGATGATATAAATGTGTTCTTTGCCCCTTGAAACCCATATATAGCCACCAAAATAATCAAATTTGAGTGGATATTTACATAGTTATGATCATTTATAGGCTTTTGCGGCCATCTTGGCGGCCATTTTCGACGCCATGTTGTATTTGTGTGTACTATTGCACACTTAAACAATGTCTAATGATCTTTATGTGTCTTTTGTCCCTTGAAACCTAGGAATAGACACCAAATTTATCAAATTTGATTGTATAGTTACATAGTTATAATCATTAATAGGTATTGGCGGCCATCTTGGCGGCCATCTTGAAAAAACAAATTTCCGAAGGTCCGATTGTGGTAAACTTTTGATATGTTTTACAGAAGCTTCTACCCTACCAGGTTCAGTTAAAAGTTAAAAACAATCATATATTGACCCTACTAAAATACTACATGCAATTTGCGGCTCAATTTCTCCCAGACAATTTATGAAAATTAAGCTGATTGATGCCCCATCTTCAAAGGAGAAAAAAATACCAAAAGCTGGCAGTACCAGACTGTTATCAACCATTTTCATATGCTACTTGCATGCATCCTCCCAAATATATAGGTGTAGTTTTGCCCCCCTTACTGGTACACCCCACCTCAATTTTGGGTACTTGGCTGAAGGACTATTTAACACCAATGGGTTATTTTATACTTGAAGTGGATGAGTGATTGTAGGAATCTGGGCATTTTACCAAGGGTATATACAAATATAAGGTTAGTTCATTTACTGTCTCGTATAGTAACGCATCTTTGTATATATACCGTACCGTTTGGAATGTCTTTTTTACGTATGCTTGCCTGATATTTCTTCTGTAACATGTCGCGTTTGTTTACAGCATTTGTCCAATTAAATCACAGACATATGTATGCAATTAACAACGGTCCAGTATTTTCCAGAAATTCTATGCTTTTTGTAACTAAATGTTATATAAGATAAAACAATTCTTTTTTGTATAATTAACGATTTTATTAACCCCTTGAATAACCTTCATGGCACCGTATATTGCACTAGTCTATGAAATACTGACAACGTATTCCGTACATTCTTTCCTTTAGCTTGGAAGCATTGGCACCGCATAATTAGCATCTTGAGGAAACATAAGTCAGGCTTGTGGTTTAAACGACTAAACTTAAGCAGCAAAAGCCAAATGTAATACTTATTCACACTACAATTTATTCAGAGCTGCAAATACGATCCATACAACATAGTAAGAACTGTTAATCTCAAAATACGTATGTTCGTAAGACGCTGATGTTTCACAATTCTAGTTTCGTTAAAAAAAAAATTTCGGGCTAAAATACACCACAGTACCTAGGTGAACACTAACACTTGGTAATATATATGTTTCTGTTTCAATATGTTTCAATTTCGAGAAACTTGCGAGCAAGGTAAACCCCAGGCACACCGGAGCGGTGCTCGTGCGGTGCTACCGTTTTATCAAAACAATAAGCAAAACGTTGAGGTGCGCGCATCTAATTCGCTAGCAAGGCGGTGCGAACGTGAAGGCGCGGTGCAATCGCATGCAGCGCCACATCGTGGCGATTATTTTGTGAAAATGTACATAGGGCGCTAAGGAGCGCAGTGGAGACGCCGTAGCGTGGTTTGATTGCGATTGGCATGTGTCCAGTGGCTCTAGCCATGTACATTGATACTTAAGGTGGCTAAGGTGGAGGAATTAGCGACCGTGTCTACCTTGCCGTGCCTCGCTTCGTCATGATGTTGAAGCGCCGAACGTTACTAGCAAATGTTGAGGTTATGATGTTTAAAACTTTTCGAGATAAGTTAACGCAAGCAAACCCCAGTCACTCTTGCGATGCTCCAGGGGCGTCCAAAATCGCGCAGTCATAAGCAACGCTGTGCAAACGTGAAGGAGCCTTGCAATTGCATGGAGCGCCACATCGCGGCGACTATTTTGAGCATGTTCATAGGGCGCTGGAGAGCGCTGTGGTGACGCCGTAGCGTGATTTGATTGTGATAGGCATGAGTCCAGTGGCAGTAGGCATGTACATTAATACCGAATGTGGAGGACTGGGTGACCGTGTCTACCTTGCCCTGCCTCGCTTCGTCATGATGATGAAGCGCCGAACGAAACTATCAAATGTTGATATTATAATGTGTTCAATTTCAAATGCAGATTATGATATGTGCCGTAAGTATATGACCCTTGACCACCCTGTGTGTGCCCTAAGGCAAAGTCTTGCGCGCGGTGAGATA
>VMBQ01004922.1:0-39754 GCA_007657795.1 Dreissena rostriformis
ATAATTCAGCATGATGATGAATGATTAGATATTTCAATTTCCACTAACAATTCCAATTCAATGACTTTGAACAATGTTGAAAATGACCCTATAGACCAGTTGACGAGTGACGTCACGCGCACCTGCAAAGTTTAGACTCCGCCCACTGGCTGGCAAAAAAAGGTGTAGTTCATATAAGAGCATATAGAGAAAGTTGACATAATCATCGTTTTTTTGATAATCATGCGCTATATCAAATATAATTTTAATAACAATGTCTTAATAAAACATAAGCATGCAAGGAAATGCATAATTGGAACGATTAAATTGTTGATATTATTTGTTTTTTACTGACAACGAACTCGGGAAGCGAACACAAATTTTGAGCTCGGTATGGGGTTACCGCAAAAATCACTCTCCTTGGCACATTTTCGCGACCATTTTACGAACATAGTTACACAGAAATTGAAATTCTTTATGAATAAATTTAATTTAATGATCGAACACAAATTATGATGAAAACAAACAACAACTAGATCGACGGTATGTACGCACCATTTAGTAACTGATTTGGTTCATGTAGCTGGGCTGTGATTTTTTGCAACTATATTTGAGGTGGCAATGTGTGGTGTCCCATTATATGCAAAATGTATGATTGCAACTAGGCTGTCTGTGTTTTATTCGTTATGACACAGACATAAAGGTGCATAAGTCACCAGCATACGGTCTTCTAATAAGAAGTCTAGGTTCAGTTACTTTATTCGCTGTAAAATGAGATGCAACTATTGATATTATATGCAACTTGTGAATGGAAGATGTAGTGTTGATCAGATAATTTTATTTGTGTAGTTGAGGTAACGAAATGAGAGAGACTTCCAATACGCCAACCATGTTGAATGCTTCGATCTATTTATTTTAACATATACAGTATATTTCAAAGCTGTCTGGAATCATCTGTTTGTCAATTTTGAGGAGGGCTCTGCGGACGTTATTGCCGGCAAGGCCTGTTGTGATCAATGGCGTCGACGAAGAACAGTTCGCAGCTGTCGGAGCGGTCAACTTGCTTACATCCGTCGATGCTCATCACGCCTGCGTTTTTGCCATACCTGAAACGTGTTACGATGTAAGTTCATTTTACGTTTAAAATAGTTTCGTCAAGTAAAAGCCGGAATGGGCAATCAGCTGTAGACATCATTTTATATTTCAAGAGATTGCAATAGATATCATCTCAATTATTTAATAGTTTGCGGTATAATTTAAGGAATGTCAGTGCTCTCCATTGTATATTTCTCTCATTGTATTTATCCAGCGTAAAATATCACATTTATAATCGTTTATCGCAGCTGACTTATCTTACTGCACCATTTCTCTTACACTTAGCATTGGTCATCGCTTACAAGGCTCGTTTCACTATTATTAGAGCGTTATCCCACTTGGTAGGGTGGGGTGGGCGGTGGGGGTAATACGCGAAATTATGGGACGGTAGTCAGATACAGCTGGCTTTAACTAATCCATTTAACAGTTTAGAGCAAATGTGCGTAGATTCGTGCATCTGGATCTGTAAGATTAAATAATAGTGAATTGTTAAGGGAAATTATGTTTTACAGGCTTTACTTTGTTTGAATTATAATTCCACCATAACGAATATTTTATCGTTAACGCATGAAACACGATACAAGCGTTTGCTTTGGCTACATCTTCTTTGATAATAATAATCACATGGCGCGTATTTGGCGAAATGACGTCATTAAAGTCAAAAAGACGTCACGTTAGTGAACAATTATTATGAAATACAAGATTTGTTTACAACATTCTAACACTCACATCACTGGTAATTCAAAGATACATGAAGAAATTTAACTTTCATTGCAACATCTTACCTACAATATATCATCAACTCTTCGTCACATTTATTTCTCAACCTCTAATGACGTCATCCTTCAGTTACAAAGCAATATCTAATCAGAAACTTGATATTACCCATCCGTCGAAAAGCAATAGCTTACCCGCAACATGAAAAGCCCCCATCTTTACACGTGCATTCCACGCAGTGAGGGGCCGTCGCCTTGTATGAGGAACCGGAAGCGAACACGTAACCCTCATACTTGCAGCTCAACCCCGGCCCTATGGAAAACATGTTAATCATTATTATACTGTGCTTTGCCGATAAAGTACAGCTCCTAGCCATTATACATTTTTGAATTAAGTATTTTTATTTTGTTGAAAATATTTACTGATCGGTCATGCTGATTTTCGATTTAATTTTCTCGTGTTTTTGTTTTCATTAAATCCACCGTTCTTCTGCGAATTTCTTTCTTAGTAATACGAAGTTCTATACCATTTATCGGCAAAGCAATGTTCCGTGTCTGAAAACCAAATGAACAGAACATAAATGGAAAAAAAAATAAGAACTCATCCCATGCGTGGCTTTTTTTGTCTGTTATTGAAGTGCTATCCGTATATCGAAGTATCCGTATGACCGGCGTGATTACGGCATGTCACTGCCGACACCCCTTATTAATCCAGGGTATAATGCACTCATGAAATCTTTTTTTTTTCAATCATCTTGCTCCTTGAATTTGTTAGTTATTGTAAAAAAAAAAAACTACCCGTGAGTTGTGAAAATGTATAGTTTCGACTGTCACTAATGGATGACAAACTAAAAGCATAGTATATAGTTTTTAAAGCAGTTCTGCCATTGTGTACGTTGTTGTGGCAAAAGGTACGATTGTTTTCTGCTAAGATTTATCTATTTATTTCTAGAAATATTTGCCACATCACGACATTTAATACCAAAAGTATTAGGAAATATTCTTTTAAATGTGAGCCTCGGTCTAGTAAAATAGGGCTTAATGCATGTGCAGTCCACACAGAATAATCAGGGACGACACTTTCCGCTTTTATGGCATTTTTCGTTGTAAGGCAGTCTTTCCTTAGCGGAAATCCAGTTAGGTCGGGAATGGTCGTCCCTGATTGTCTGGGCTTGTCGCGGCCAGACGCGATTTATACTGTGGCCCGCGATGGTGTATTACCGAGTTTCTTTTAGCGTCGTGATAAATTGTCGCGATAATACTGCGATAATTTTAAGGCGGGATTTGACTGATCGTTAAGAGCTGTACTGTATATAGTTCAACCCGTCCAACAATGTTAAACGTGTAAGATTGTTTTAACAAAATCGGTCGGTCAATGTATTTTTTTTAATCCGAAAATGAAATGAAAAGCTTATACATATACGAATACTACTTATAATAATAATTATTACTAACTAAATAATAATGTATCCTTTTTTGTTTATGCTATAAAATAAAATAATACGATAAAGAACTTACCCGTTGGACCAGACGCGAAGCAGAAAGCCTCTGCCCTCGGCAACACAACCATCACAACCACCAAACCAACCACTAAACCCATTGCGATGTTAGACACCATGTTGTACTGCGTAGTTTTGTTGCGCGTTCAACGTCGTTTATGCAAGATTGGTAAGCGGGCGTTATTTATACACGTGCATGGTGGGAATAAACGTGCATGATGTAAATAAGATGGATAGGCCGGATGATTTAAAGGGACGTGTTCACGTTTTGGTAAATTGACAAAATTGAAGAAAAAAATGTTTCTGAACTGCAAATTTGCGCTTTAGTTGTGATATCTGCGAGGAAACGGTAATACTGAACATTTACCATGCTCTAAAATATCCATTATATGCATCTTTTGACATTTTAAAACCTGAAAATTATTAAGCGTTACAAACGCGAAACTATTGAATAATTTGGAGAGTTCTATTGATATCGTTATATTTTGTTACATTACGAGGATTGCTAGACTTTTACTCCATGGGTCAGTGGTTCGAGTCCCGGTTAGGATTTTTTTTTCTTTCTTTAATTTTTCTTCTTGTTTTATACTGGAGCTATTTAGTTCCGATGTTTACCTTGATCAATTTAAAGCATATAATGACAAACTTCAAAACATGCCGAAATCTGTGAACAAGTCCCTTTAAACGTACTAGGGCACATTGCAGATTTTGTTATTTTGTACAGTGGTTTTGTTCGTACCTAGTAGAGCCGCCAGATCCGTATACGATCGTGATGTGCTAATCTGTTGTTGTGTACGTTATTTGTTTATTGCGAAACAGAACCGAAAAAAAACGAACATCAATGTGCTTAAACAAAAACAATACAAATACAAATACACTTGTATCGCGCAAAAATTATTTGGCAATATTCAATTGCGCTTTATAATGTTTTATCACACACACAAAAACATTCTAATCTGTTGTTGTGTTCATCAGATGTTTATTGCGAAACAGAAACGAAACTAGAGCTTGCGCGGCAGAGGCCGACGCGTATCCCCACGCCGCATAGATGTTATATTAAAAGGCAATTTTGGGTGCGAAATGCCTATGTTGGTGGGGCCCCGGGGTAGGATATGTGGACATGGGTGGTCGAGATGTCATAAGAGATGTTCAGTATTAATTTGAAGTCAATTGGTATATTAATGAAGAAATTATGTTAAAACAAAATTTTGGGTGGGCGTGGTCTATTTGGGCGGGGCTCCCCAGGGTTGGTAATGGGGCCATGCATAGTTGAGATTGACCGTATTGCCATTAGAGAGGTTCAGTTTCAATTAGAAGTGAATCGGTGTAGAAATGAAGAAGTTATAGTAAAAGGCAATTTAGGGTACGAAAAAAATATGCAAAAAAAATAATTGGGGTCCAAATAAAATTGGGGTACGAAAAAAGTTAGAGTATGAAAAAAAATGGGTACGAAAAAAAAATTGTGTACGAAAAAAAGTTTGGGTACGTAAATAAAATTGGGTACGAAAGACAATGTGGGTACGAAAAAAAATGTGGGAACGATAAAACATTTGGGTACGAAAAAACATTTGGGTACGAAAAACAAATTGTGTACGAAAAAAAAAATGGGTACGAACAAAAATTTGGGAACGACAAAAAATTGTGTACGAAAAAAAATGTGGGTACGAAAAAAAAATGGGTACGAAAAAAAATTGGGTACGAATAATTTGGGGTACAAAAAAAAATGTTGTGGGGGGGGGTCAGATCAAAATTCCAAATAGTGCACTGTCGCACATATGCTCATAGCTACCATGTGTGTAAGTTTCAAGGTTCTAGTGCTAATAGTGTAGGAGGAGATAGTGGCCAGGTTTAACTATAGCCATATAAGGAAAACTGCCCCGCCCCCCATAACTTTTGATCCATGGGTCAGATCAAAATTCCAAAAAGTGCACCGTCGCACTGTGGCTCATAGCTACCATGCGTGTAAGTTTCAAGGTTCTAGTGCTAATAGTGTAGGAGGAGATAGTGGCCAGGACGGACGGACGAACAGACAGCGGAGATCAATACAATATCCCCACGCTTTTAAAGCGTGGGGATATAAAAAAACGAACATAATATTGATTCTACAAGTAGGAATGTTGTACAATTACGTTGCAACAGTTTTTTTTACAACGCGGTTACAGTGCTACGTTTTTCCATGATTATCAAAAGGTTACACTACACGAAATGTTCTCTCCCAGCAAGTGGCAGACGGAGCTGTGAGTCAACGTTCTGTACATGCGGCAGAAAAATTAAGGCACTGATTTTTCATATGTTAAAAACATTGTATTTAAGACAAGAAATATCTTTAAAAAAGATATACGGCGTTGATTGTGGTTGGAGATGGTGAAAGGTAAAGAGTTTACAGAATGAAATCAAAGATAGCATATGTCTTTTTCTTTGCAGTTCTTAGCTGCATTTCACGCAGTACGGGATATTTACTCGTAGTTTTCGCGGTTTATTTTACATGATTTCATACTGCTGATCATATATCTTTAAATATAAAAAAGAAGAATGGACGTGAAATTAAAACATGTAAGTCAACCGGCCACACGCAAAGTATCTGTACATATTTTAAATATTTATTCGCGCGTTCTTCGGACAAACCTGTTGAGTGGTTTGTCGGGCATTGCTATTTGATTCGATTATTTACAGTATCGGGAATATGCTCAATACATTGGTCAATATGGTGGAATAATTCTTGTTGAATTAATCAAACATAATATTTATCATGGTTTTGATGAAAACACATTAAGAATCTTTTATTGAGATACCATAATTATATCGGCGAATATCTTCATTTAACATCTGGTCTAAATAAAATCCCAGTTCACCTAGTTCACGCGATACCGTCTATATTATATAACGATCCCTGTACTGACCGCGCGAACTCACCCTGATACCTTGCGGCTTGGAATGCAATGCTTAAAGTGAGGTCACGATTTCACGGCTTGAACGACGGCTTGTTTAAAACTTTATACTTTTACATGTTTAATGTTCAATTTGGAAAACAATTAAATATGGTTTGGCCAAAACTAATATCAGGATATCGAAAAACGATACTTTTATGAACTAAAATATACTAGTACACAGACAGCAGCATGGCAATAATAACTAAATATGAGAACATAGCCTTTNTATTAATATTGAACATATATAAATAATTAAAAGATACCACTAAACTTATCAATGTAAAAAAACATCCATTTAACATGACAGGTACTTATGTTGTAGACAGTTTGAAATTGAGTGTTAAGGCAGATTGGTGACTTGTCATATGTGTCTTATTTATTGTTATTTCTAACATTTAACCTACATTCACGTTTCCCTGACAAGTTTAGCCGAGATTTACATCACCAGAACAAAATTGTGCATATTCTTATACAAGAATACATTGAAACTATATGCTAATTCCCATTCTTGTCGTCTTCTTACTTCCTTCTTCCCACTAATTGCAGGGCTCCTCTGGAGCATCGACGCAATGTGACTATTCAATGAGTATTAAGCCTGGGAAGAATTAGTACTTGGTGTCTTGTGGAGAGATTTAACGACTTGTCCTACAGTGGAAAATCGAACCCGGTTACCTCCCGATCGCTAGGCGGACACCATATCCACTACACCACGGCGATTTGTCACAAGAAATGTAAATGTGTTAGGGAGTGAACGCACAATGCCGCGTTTTGAGAGACCAAAACGCTAACAAGATTGACAGACTGAATATCATCTAGGAATGTTCTGTCACGATTGCATGCAATACTAACGACCTTGTCACAATAAACCTGCAAGGAACTTATTTCAGACGATCCTGTGCGAACCTGTGAAGCACAACATTGCGACCTTGTCACAATAAACCTGCAAGGAACTTATTTCAGACGATCCTGTGCGAACGCGTGAAGCACAACATTGTTACCACGTATGCGGATTGAAGCTTACATTAAGTTTGAGCTTAAGATTGCTTAAAATTGATATATTTCTTTCCAAATTATCGACCGTTTTCTGCGAAAAGGTTCAAAAATACACCACACGCTGTGACTGGTAAAGAACTACGATTGACATATATTAATAATCTTATTTAGTAATCTACAAACATATGAATTTAAATTTAATATAAAAGTGACATTTTATTTGATGATAAACAGTGTTTTCAGTCATATAATCAGTCAGTAACATATTGCACACTTTCCTTTGGAAAGCTATAATGCTGTTAGCAGTTTATCGATACAAAGGACAGCAGCTCGCAACTACCGTTCTTGAATCAGACGTAGATGTTATGTCTCTTTACATACTCTCATGGACAATTACCATAAACCCTCGCTTACCGCATGTTTTAATCACACCATACACTCAATACTTAATCGGCGGTGTTTATTTATGAAATCAAACTTATTTTAAAAATCCTAAATCATTATATATATTATACTGTATGCGTTCTGTTTGTTTTTTGTTTTGTTTAACCATTTCAACCATCTTAGTGCGGTGTATCAAAATTCCATATTTAAAGCATTTCCTTCATATCTAGCTGCCCGTGTATGTGTAAAAAAAATGTTCCACGAAAGTCAGTTTTTGGAAAACGTCGAAAGTCGTTGTAAGAAAGTTTTTGTTTACATGAATCCAAATACATGTACCATCAACCATCGCGGACCGGGTTCTTGATATAGACATGTATAATTATTATTGTCTTGGGGTTAACGCGGCGTTCACACCACGTCATAAGCGGTTTCATTACGTTTATATATGGATGCGTCAGTGTTCACGCGTAGATCGTCGATGACGTCACTGCATGCACACTAAGTTCTAGGCGTGTCTTCTTTGATTTTTCTGTTCCGCGACCTTGGTTTGTTTTAACTGCGACTGCACTACGACCATGAACTTGACAGAAATTAGGAACTTCTATGATGTAGTGTGCACGCAGTACGATAGCGAAATAGACTATGGGCGTCTATGAACCTATTCGTTCGATTATTAAGGTCGTAGTAATGTCGCCAGTCCGGTGTCGCGGGGTTATAAGGTCGCCACCTTCGGCGTTCTTGGCGTTTATTTGCCGTATTCATGCGTTCTCACGACGACCCCACGGCGTCCTTGGAGATTCAAGCGCATCCGGGGTTGTCGTAAGAATGCAGTAAGAATGCAAACTCAGTGCGACTGGGGTATAAAGAGTGTAAACAATATGCTTACATTCGCTCCCAGATCTAATTAAATGTGCACCTTTATTGTCCAATGTGTGTCTTTAAGACAGGCAAACTTGTATTACTATGTATTTAAGTGAATGTATTTTACAATTGGTTATATAGTAAACGAAAGATCGCAATGATAGTTCTTATCAATATCCTTCGATATGCCCTTCTTTACTTTTAGTATCATAAAATGCGTCAACAAACATTACTAGACTTAAACACTGTTACCATTTCAGCAATTAATATATTTAATGTCAAGCGACGACTCCAATTAACATGTGAAATAATTTTAGTTAACATTATACAAACTACATATACACAATGTAGTTTCAAAAACACGGCTACACAAAAATACCTGATTGGGCAGGGAAAAAGCCATGGCAACACTACAATTCTACATCGATAAATTTATTATAATATACATACATATTAATGACTACTACTGATAAAGGATAACAGAAGTATACATTGATTACATTTTCAGCTGTATGCTATTAACGGAATCCACAAAGCATTTGACGAGCAGTTGAATCTGTTCAGGACGAAGGAGCAGAGAAGTGCACAAATAAAATAAAAACATCATGCATGCCAATAAGCTTCATTTAGCATCCCACTTATTGCAATTCTAGTAAGATGACGACGTTATGAATTATGTAATATCATTAAAATCTATCAATAAAAACAAACTGATCGTTTGTCTATTTTTAGAATGTTAAAATGTATTATAATGTCCTATTCAAACATACAATGTTTTTAAGTGCCAGTTATTTATCGAATTTGCATTGGAATAGCAGCCCATAGACAATGAAGAGGCGGAAGAAGTTGGCGTTTCTCGGCGTTTTACAGCGGAAATGATTGGATGGATAGTCATTATGATACAGAAATAAGGGTCCATGAGTCACTGGCACTTGGAATATTGTCTGCTTATAAGACGCTGTAAAATGAGGGGTATCTATTGATGTTCTATACAGCTTGCTAGTGCATGAAATATACAGAGTAGAGCATCGAACTTAATATCAGTCTTTAAGGGAAAGAAATGAGAAAGATTCCATACACGAATACCACGTTGATTGTTTCGATTTAAGGTTACATATAAAGTATATTTCATTGCGATCTGGAATCATTTTTTCTCAATTTTGAGGCGGGCTCTGCGGACGTAGTTGTCGGAAGCTGCGGCAAGGCCTGTTTGGACGAATGGCGTCGACGAAGTACAGCTCACAGCTGTCGGGGCGATCCACTTGCTTACATCCTTCGATGCCCACTGGACCGCCATTTTTGCCATACCTGAAACATGTTATGGTGTTAGTGCATTATACGTGTAAACAAAATTCGTCAAATTAAAGCCGGAATGGGCTATCAGCTGTTAACATCATTTTAGCTTTCAAGATACTGAAAAGGATATCAATTGTGTAATATTTAGTGGTCTAATTTAAAAAATGTCTGTCCCTTCCATTCCTCACAATGTATTTGTCCAGCGTTAAATATCACATCAATACTATGTTATCGCAGCTGACTTATCTGACTGTACCATTAATCCTACCCGTAGTATTGTTCATTTCTGACATGGCTCGTTTCTCTGTGATTCGAGCATTATCCAAATAAGGATGTTGGTGGGGGGTTGGGGCTAATACGCGATATTAGAAAATGGGAGTCAGATACAGCTGACTTTAACTAATCCATTTAACAGTTTTCAGAGCACTTTTGCTCAAGTTCTTGTATCTGGCTCTGTAAGATTATATTATGTTGATTTTTTAAGGGAAGTTATGTTTCACAGTTACTTTGTTTGAATTATAATTCCACCGTGACGGATATTTGTATCGTTAACGCGTAAAACAACATGACAAGCGTTTTCTTTTGCTACATCTTCTTTGACTGAATAATCACATGACACTAATTTGGCGAAATGACGTCACTTAAGTCAAAAGACGTCACGTGAGTGAACAATTATTATGAAATACCAGCTAATCGTACAGTATTCTTACAATAACAGCACTGAAAATGAAGAAATTTAACTTCCATAGCAAAATCTTACCTACAATATATCATCACCTCTTCGTCACATTTATTTCTAAACCTCAAATGACGTCATTCTTCATTTTCAAAGCAATATCTTACCCGCAACATGACATCCCTCCATCTTGACACGTACACTCCACGCAGTGAGGGGCCGGCGCCTTGTATGAGGAACCATGAGCGAACACGTGACCCTCATATTCGCAGCTCGATCCTGGTCCTATGAAAAACGTGTAAATCATTATAATACTGTGCTTTGACGATACAGTACAGCTCGTAGCCAGTATATATTCCCGCGGTGACACCACTATCGCAAATCCACCGCGGTTTCCGGCGGTCCTGGTTGCGCGGTGGTTGTCGTTTCAGGCCACTGGGCGCAAATATTTACCCAGGACATAACACACCATGCGGTCGATCACTGTGATCCACGGTGAGTGTCGCGGCGAAACGCCTCGTTGGGTCGCGAAGAAACACCGCGACGTTATCGAGATAACGTCAGTCTAAACCTATTTATTTTAGCTCGATTGCATCAAAACCGTAAGGCTTATTTGAAACACTCTCGAGTCCGTTTTCTGGGACTAGAACCAGTACTTGGTGGCTATGGAGAAAAGATCAAAGAACGCTCCCACAGTGGGGATCTAACCCGTGACCTCCCGATCGCTAGGCGGACACCATATCCACTGCGCCACGGCGACCTCGAATTTCATGGTTGACCTTCGTACATAATGTCATGTCGTTACCGACACCCCTTTTTAATCCGGGGTATTCTGTGGTCATGAAATCTTTCTAAAATCATTTTGCTCAGTGATTGCCATTAAATTGTGTCAATTATTGTAAAAACAACTATCCATGACTCGTGCACATGTGTTGTTACTACTGTTACCCATGCATGACAATAATAAACGCAGAGTGTATGGTTAATAAAGCAGTTCTGCCATTATGTCAGTTGTTTGTGGCAAAAGGTACGATTGTTTTCTGCTAAGATTTATCTATTTATTTGAAAAAGGAATGCCACATCACGACGTTTAATATCAAAAGCATACAGAAAGCAAGTATGCATTTAAAGAATATATAGAAAATGCATGAGCAATAAAGCTGCCTTTTATGAGATCTGTTCTAAAGATTAAACTTATATCTGATTTCTATGCCGCGTAGCCTGATACAGATCAAGAAGCGGCGTTTAGTTATTAAATAGCGCTTTAGATTGGTTTTTGGAGTCTATCTCTATGTCTTCATAAAATATTTCAGATTTGTTATAAGTTTTCACAAAAGTTAACTTCAAAGCAATTCGAAATTTTAAGAAGACCATGATCGAAAGTTACTGAATTTGATCGGTATGAGCCTCGGCCTGGGAAAATCGGGCTTAATGCATGTGCGTGAAGTGTCGTCCCAGCTTAGTGTATGCAGTACGACCAGGGACGACACTTTCCGCGTTGATGGGGTTTTTTTCGTTCTAAAGAAATCTCTTTTTTAGCGGAAACCCAGTTAAGGCGGGAATGGTCGTCACTGATTGTCTGGGCTTGACGCGGCACGACGCGATTCATACTGTGGCCCGCGATGGTGTATTATCGCGTTTTTTTAGCGTCGTGTTTTATTGCCGCGACAACACCGCGATAATTTGAAGGCGGGATTTGATAAATCGCTAAGAGCTGTACTGTATATACCCGGGAGTTCAACCAGCTCAACAATGTTGTACGTGTAAAATTGTTTAAACAAGATCGGTCCGTCAAAAGATCTCAAAACATTAAGTCTTTTTCGGTATGAAAAGCTAATAATTATACTAAAACTACTTATAATAATAGTAAAAATAATTATAATTATAATAATAATAATAATAATAATAACAACAACAACAAAAACAACAACAACAATAACAATAATAATAATATTGATTGTAATAATGAAAATTACAATAATAACAATAATAATTATTATTATTATTATTATTATTATTATTATTATTATTATTATTATTATAATTATCATAATTATAATGATGCTGATGATCATAATCATTATCGTCATAATATTCATTACAATAATAACGATATAAGAGTAAAACAGACATAAGCAAATCACATAGAACAAAGAAAATAGTATAGTTGTGTATGAATTAAACAACAACATGGCATCATTTACAATTGTATGCTATACAAATAAAATAATAAGATAACGAACTTACCTATTGGACCTGACAAGAAGCAGAAAGCCTCTACACGCGGCAACACAACCATCACAACCACCAAACCAACCACTAAACCCATTGCGATATAAGACACCATGTTGTACTGTGGGTTTTATTGCGCGTTCAACGGCGTCTGAACAAAATTTGGGAAATCCACGCAAGCGGGCGTTATTTATACACGTGCGTGGTGGGAATAAACGTGCATGATGTAAATAAGTGGGAAAGGCCGGAAGATTTAAACTACGGCACATTGCAGATTGTGTTGTTCTATACAGTTGTTTTGTTCGTACCTAGAAAAGCCCCCAATTCTGTATAAGATCGCGATGTGCTTATATGTTGTTGTATACGTCACATTTTTATTGCGAAACAGAACCGAAAAAAAAACGAACATAATCTTGATTCTATCTTGACTAGAAGACATGTTGTGCAATGACGTTTGAACGGTATTTTCAACAACACGTGGTTTACAGAGCTACATTTTTGTTGATAATTCGTGGGCACTTACACAAAAAATCATGTTGCACATGCAATGTAACCGCATATCTTGATAAACGCTACAAATGTCAACTTGTTAAGTTAGAATGTTAACACAAATTATATAAAAAATAACGTATACTCATTTTTAAGCATGTAGAAACTTGGATGTTGTTTTCCATGGCCTGATAACATAATGAAGTCTCTCTTCATATTCTGAAACATATTCTCCCACGTTTTATTCTAGATGTGTCGTAGATTAGGACGAATTTAGTGCAAATTTCGAAATAATGGCTATGTTTAATGTTATTTAATGGTATTTGGCTGTGAAATGTCGCAGTGATTACGAAATCACAGTGATTATTCAATTACTGGCTAATGTTTTGTCGGACATCCATGAACAGAGTGCATGCCATTCGGGAGTGATGTTATTGTTTTTCACATTTCAAACTCGATTTATAGACGAATATGTCAGCTTTATAGCTCGCCCCTTGCGCTTTCGTTGGCTTTCTGATCAACATTTTATAATTTAATTAAGTTTTATGATTTTTTAATGTTTATAATAAAAATTCTTTAAACTCCACAACGAAACCAAAATCGTTGTCTCGTAACATAAAGTACTTTTTTATCAACGGACTGTCACTCTGATTCTTATTTTGACCCAGTAAAAGACCTCGAGGTCTAAACACTGATCGAGTCCATGTTGTTTAGGTTTATTTCTGTTCCCCGCTTTATAAAAAAGAAACTTTCCAACTGCAAGACTTCGAATTGACGAACATCTGTCTGTCATTGTAATTACCGTCTCGACATGCGTTGTGCGTGCTTACCTTGAAATATTTTGTTGTTGTTTATTGATTACAGAAAGAAACGAATTTACAGATCAATTTAACCGCTGTCTATATAGGTGCTTGTCCCAACGGAGACGTTCATTTTATATGCGTTGTTTGGTATCATACCTTTAAATATTTAAATGTGAGAATGCTTTACTTTTTCAATTTCAATTTTATTTGGCTGAGAAAAAAAACAGTAAGTAAATTAATCGCTTTAAGCATTAAGAAAAATCATCAATTACATTAATTGTATTTGTTATCGCTTTCTGTAGAAATACACCGAGGACTGTGCATGTAACTTTAACAAAAAAGCTGTACATTTAGAAACTCAAGCATCATTGTTTCGTAAATAAAATGCATCGATAATGCAAAATCGTTCTGACTTAATACAGCAGAGAAAACTTCTCATTCAAAGCAGCACTTATATGTGTTAATCGTTTTTTATTTATTTAAGCATAGCAACAATACGTGTACAAATAAAACGGAACTTTATATCACGGAAATGCGATATAAAAATATAACAGAATTTCGCTGTGGCATATCCAAATCCCTGTCTTAACAAGGCTCGTCTATTCGTTCACTTTTGCAGTGTGGGGCCGCGACTTTCGGCCACGCTCTGTTTCCCGTTCCGTACTGATGTAATCGAGGATGTTGGGCAGGCCGGTAACCACGCATGCGCTGAGAGCACTTCTGTAGATGTTCATGTCGGAAGCGTCGTACCTGCAATGTAGAGATATTGAGAAATGAGCCTCGCTCTAGCAAAACGGGGTTTAATGTATGGGCGTAAAAGTGTCTTCCCAGATTAGTATGTGCATTCCGCACAGGCTTATCCGATACGACACTTTCCGTCTTAACTGGATTATCGATCAGAAGAGACTTCATTTAAACTAAAAATACCATAAAAGCGGATTGTGTCGTCCCTGATTAGCCTATGCGAGCTACACAGGCTAATCTGGTACGACACTTTACGCACGTGCATTAAAATGACTTAAATATAATATCAAATTGGTGCTCTTTTAACAATATGTTAATACATCCAAACAAAACTAAAGCATGGTATTATCCAGTGCTAATAAATCTACAAACACCTTATTACGTAAAATCAACAACATTGTTATTGATAAGTTGAACATTATAATTTACTTGGAGTAACTGTTGACTAACATCTCACTTGGCAACTGCATATAAATAACGTCTGTCGAAAGCTCAACTCAAAGCTAGCCTTATTAAAACGGATTCAACCCTATCTTAATTATGAAACAATGAAATTGTTTTTCAATTCAAACATCTTACCACACATGGACTATTGTTGTGCAATATGGTGCTCAGTCACAAGATCAAATTTAAAGAAGGTAATTTCGATACAGAAACGAGCTGCAAAAATAATAATGAATAAACCGTTTTCTTCTCATTCAATTCCAATTTTCAATAAACTGGGCTGGTTGTCATTTGAAAATAGGTGTACATTTCTTGTTGGGACTATAGTATACAAAGTTTTAGATGGCTCAATGCCTCATTATTTTGACGACGTTATTTTTGTATTGAATAACAATACATGCTCTCTTAGATCCACCACCCACAACGATTTATCATCTGTTGCATTTAAAACCAATTACGGAAAGCGAACTTTTGCCTATTGTGCGAGAAATATTTGGAACTTTATTCCAAATAATATAAGACAAGCACCTACACTTATTTCATTTAAAAGGCACTTTAAAAATCATTTGCTACAAACGCAAAACTTGTTTTGATGTGTATATGGATTGTATCGATTAAAATACCGTTTTGGGGGTATTTTTTCCCTTCTGTATGCTTTGTGACTGTCTGTTGATATGAAAGAATGAAATAATTATTATTTATTATTATTGTTATTATTATTATTAATTATTATCATCATTATTATTATTTATTTTTGTTATTATTATAGTCATGTTGCTTTTGTAATTATTTCAAGGCTGACTGCAGTATGCTAGACATTGTTGAGTTATATTTACATATACTGTGTTTTTGAAGACCACATTGTAAAAAAATAAATTTTATTTTCTTAATGTGATATCTTCGTGAAATAAAGTTATCATTAATAAATTAAGCCACGTTTTCCAGACCGAATCTCAAATCTAGCAACGCATGGCGTGGTAAAAGAGGAGATCTATGGTATTTTCTTGTTGTTTGCCTTGTACACAGGCAGCGACTTACTCCAGAAATTGTTAGGTTTGGGAAAAACTCTCGGGATACAAACCAAGCGCTTTTAAAATTTCTTTAAAATACAATGAATACTATATCAACTATAATTATGTTAATGAAACTTCGGACGACACCTGAAAGGGGTCAGCGTTGTACGGATTAGATGGATTGATCCGCGTTCTGTGAAATCTGGGCTTAATGCATGCGTGTGAAGTGTCGTCCCTGCTTAGCCTGCCCATACGGTAAGCGTGTATAAGAAAATTGTTTTAAGGGTGTATCTTCTAAACGAAAAACCAGTCTAGGCGGATAGTCGTCCCTGATTAGCCTATGCGGACTGCACAGGCTAATCCGGGACGATATATATTGCACGTGCAAGGTTATGGAGAACCGTATCAGTTTTGTAAGAACATTTTGCGTACAAAAAGATAAGCGACGACGTGAGCTCATTCTTATCTAAAACTATTTCTTACAATATAGCATTCAATAAGATTGGTCGAAAATAGGAAAATGTGTTATTTTGTAGGTGATGTGATCACAATCTTGAGCCAGAAATCGCCCGAAGGACTCTTTATTATTGGGGTTGGGGGAGGAAGCAACTATCCAGCAAAAATGCTATTGTAATAATGGTCTGAAATCGTATATTGTATTCTAAGTTGAACTGCATTTCGTTTTAAAGTCATGAAAGCACGTTTCTGTGACAACTGTTGACTTAATTGGTGGTATGTATGTTGCTTAAAGTGGCTTGTTTCGGTCAAACGTTGGATAACCTACCATTCGTCCGTACATCCGTCGTAACATTCCACGTTGAAGATGGTCGTCATGCCGTTAAAGCCTCCAATAACAAAGATCATGTCGTCAAGCACCTGAAACATTCAGATCAGAATAAAGCATCTGATATATTCAGATCAGAATAAAGCACCTGAAACATACAGATCAGAATAAAGCACCTGTAACATTCAGATGAGAATAAAGCACCTGAAACATTCAGATCAGAATAAAGCATCTGAAACATTCAGATCAGAATAACGCACCTGAAACATTCAGATAATAATAAAGCATCTGAAACATTCAGATCAGAATAAAGCACCTGAAACATACAGATCAGAATTAAGCACCTTAAACATACAGATCAGAATAAAGCACCTGAAACATTCCAATCAGAATAAACCATCTGAAACATTTAGAACAGAATAAAGCATCTGAAACATTCAGATCAGAAAAAAGCACTTGCAACATTCAGATCAGAAAAAAGCACCTGAAACATACAGATCAGAATAAAGCACCTGAAACATTCAGATCAGAATAAAGCATCTGAAACATTCAGATCAGAATAAAGCACTTGAAACATTCAGATCAGAATAAAGCACCTGAAACAAACGGATCAGAATAAAACACATAACGGAAGAAAATGAGTCGCTCTTAAACCACATATTAGCGCAGATGAAATGCCCTGAACAAATGTACTTTCTATGATCGCTCGTGAATTAAAATCGATATTCTAACAAATCCAACAAATGTTCTTTTTATTTTATGCTTACAAATGATTATTTTTGTATTTTTGCCAGAAAAATAGTTCCGGTATAACATTGACAATTATCGATTATTTTTAATGTTTGAAATAGTGAATTATAAGTTTTAATTCACTGATATTCTATAAAACACCGGAGAGCATAAAATAAAAGAATATATCTGAGAAAAAACTAAAATAATGAATTACGTAAAAGATTAAGAAGAATTAATAATCAGCTGAAAGACACAGAACATATTTATTAACAAAAAATCCCTAAAGACGCTGATAGTCAACACTTCAAAGTTACTTCTTAAATAAAACAAATTGCATTATTCTTAAATAAAAAAAAGAACAATACCTCTGCAGTCACGTCCTATGCATCACAAACTTAAGCGTAATATTTATACCCTAACAACTTAACTATTCTTACATAATACACGCGAAATTTTCAATAGACAAAAACACACTATTCGCTGATAAAAAAGGCTAAAGTTGCTTTTTGAAAAAAACTACATTGAATTTATCTTTAAAAAGAACAATACCTCGAGAGCGAAGTTACTTCGTGGGCTGTACATATCAGCAACAGGTGCCCATGTGTTTGTGACGGGGTTAAAACGCTCGCCGGAGTTCATCCGAGATATCCCGTTGAATCCTCCCAGTGCGTATATATGGTCTCTGTGGCACAAACGAATGAACAATAAAGAGGTATTTTTATTTTGCGTCTACGGAATTAGTTGGTGTGTAGCCTTGTAGCCTGGTATCAAATCATCACCGGGGTTTATATGTTTGTAATTCTACAACTAAGATTATTTTTGACCGCACAGATAGTGAACAATAAAATAATAAAGTTTAGAATAAACAATAATTTTCACGATGTTATTCAAAAACATCCTGAATTACCAGTCTCTTCTTAACGAAAATCCAGTTAAGGCGGAAAGTGTCGTCCCTGATTAGCCTTTGCGGACTGCACAGACTAATCTGAGACGGAACTTTCTGCAAATGTATTAAGCCCCATTTTACCAAGTACGCGGCCCATTCACAGTACACGTGTACCTATAGGCGATGACTCGGCGAGGTCGGTTCATCATACGGGTTGAGCAGGGACCACTAGTTGGCCCGTGCCTAATGCTAAATGCATGTGCGTAAAGTGACGTCCCAGATTAGCATCTGCAGTCCACACAGGCTAATCAAGGACAAAACTTTCCGCATTTATGGAATATTTCGTTTAAAGAAAGTCTCTCCTTATAGCTTACCGAATATCTATTCTAGGCGGAAAGTGTCGTCCCTGATAAGCCTGTGCGGGCTGCACAGGCTAATCTGGGACAGCACTTTACGACCAGTTTACCCAGAACGCCGCTCAAAAACAGTACCTATAGGCCATGACCCCGACGCCGCTCCGTCGGTTCCTCATAGGGGTGAGCATGGTCCACTGGTTAGCCCGGGGGTCGTAGCACTCGGCGTGACTCAGGCACTCCGCACCATTGAACCCGCCGCAGATGTAGATCCGGTCTAGACGGCAATGAAAGCAATAGATAACATTGCAAAACGGCACTTTATACTGGCGTTGAACAAAATGCAACGTATATAGTGACAGCAATAATTATGATGATGTTGACGACGATGTTAATATTGACGACGAGGATATGGCGGGAGGTTGATTAGGATTTGGAAGAAGGATAAGAGGCGGAATAGGAGAAGGGGCAATGGGAAAATGACAACGAGAAAGAAGAACATGTGGAACAGGAACATGAGGAGAATGAGTAAGAGGATGAAGAAGTAGAAAAGGTGGAAATGAAGGATTATAGTGATGAGGTGGAAATGAGGAAAAGGAGGAGGAAGAGGAAGAGGAGGAGACGGAGAAACTTTCGGAGGAGGAAGCAAAAGTTTTTAAAAAAATGGGAAGAACAAGAGGTGGAATTAGAGGAGGATGTGTTTAAGATGCGGAAAGGTTAGAATAGGAGGAATATGATGATGAATAGGTGGAAGAAAAGAAGAGGAAAAGAAAGNAAGTGACGCTGACGTAGCACCTGACGTCAAGGACAAATGCGGTAGAAATGTAAACATGTTTGTTTTACAAAATGCGAGCTACGATGTTACGCTTTATATATGCATTGTTTGGTTGTAGGGGAATTATTTGAAGCTCTCTGTTTTTAAATGTTCATATTTGTAAAAGAAGCGAAAACAGTCTTACTAATAATGTACACTCTTTTTTATTTGTGTACCTATGAAATTGTGGAAAAAAAGATAAAGGTGTATGACGGACAACTCTTATAGTTTCTGAAACAAAACTTGACGAGTTAATCTCCCTTTAAGCATGTTCGATCAAAATATTCACAGGCTCAACGTCAAGTGTCAAACTTTTGCAATTTTTCAATTAAACGCAATATGTATGTGACACGTTATGACATTAATATGTCCTTACGGTGCAATACGAAGACAATACGATACAATGTATCGCGATGTAACGCAAAGAAACAAATGAAATGCAATGCTTTGCAACGCAGTTACATGCATACATTGTTTGGTTGTACATAAAGCAACAAAGACACATGTACAGATTAAATATAAAATAGTGTGTATAATGTATTATTCATATTTTACATCTCGCTGTTTACTTATACTTGATACCTCGCTATCTTGAAGATTCGTCTTTGTTGTTTTTAATGTTATCATTATGTTGTAACCCAATCGTCATTGACCTTTTTATGTATTGATACTTTATTTACAACTTATGAAATTCAATACTGATCACATGTCATGCCAGAATATATGTTACTATGTTTAGAACATGTATACTCGTGGACTGTATGTCTATTGTTTATCGAATAAACCTAAACCATTACTATTCATATGGCAGAAAAGCAACACGTATTGTTATGTGACACGATCATACCATACCCAATTAAATACGATGAAAACACTCAATGACATCAAGAAAACATCACACGTATGTCTACTTTTAAAGCGACAATTTCTTACAGAAAATGTAAGTATTCTTATCGAATAAGAACGAAATCCGGTAAGTGTCAAAATAAATGTTGTATGTCGCCCTTTGAGGTCAGTCGGTTCCTGACAGGGGTGAGAAAGGTCCACTGGTTGACCTGTGCCTAATGCTTAATACATGTGCAGTCCGCAAAGGCTAATTAGGGGCGACACTTTCCGCTTGTATCGAATGTTTCGTTTAAATAAAGTCTCTCCTGAAAGCTTAACAAATATCCATTCTATGCGGAAAGTGTCGTTCCTGACTGTCCTGTGCGGACTGCACAGGCTAATCTGGGACAACACTTTACGCCCAGTTTACCCAGAACGACTCTCGTATATTTTGCTTGTGTACCTCTAGGCCATGTCGCCGTTTGAGGTCGACGCAGGACAAACACAGCGACTCACGAAACCATACCCCACAGTCACCAAGGACTGCCGAAAGACGACATTTGAAGGTATCATCGTCGCATTGTCGCGCTAAGTGTTGACAAGAAATGTTTCATATTAACCGCGCTCTGGGAAAAGAGGGTTTAATGCATGTGCGTTAAGTGTCGTCCAAGATAAGTCTGTCAGTCCGCAAAGGCTAATCAGGGACGACATTTACCGCCTAAACAGGAATTTTGCTAAGAAGAGACTTTCTTTAAACGAAATATTATCCTAAAAGCGAAAAGTGTCGTCTGTGACGCACATGTATTAAACCCTCTTTTCACAGAGTCGTTTGTCACTATTGAGTATGGTTATCGAATCGTGTCGCGTTGAATATTGTAAGTCGATCACAAGATGTTCAACCCGATTCCTTTAAAATCCGACTTAGCATTTCTACGCTCACCTTTTCACGTTCATTGGTGACACCTCGGACCAGGTTTTATTTACGGCGTCAAAACACCGGACGCTGTTGAAGTACTCCATGCCATCGAAACCTCCGATGATGTAGATCATGTGACCGATACAGGCGGTCCCGTGGTATGCTCTTGGACCTGTAAATATATGTAATGCAAGGGCGTAAAGTGTCGTCCCAGATTTGCATGTGCAGTCTTTCCGCTTGTATGGTATTTCGAAGTAAGCATCTTCTTAACGAAAATTCAGTTTATGCGGAACTGTCGTCCCTAATTAGCATGTGAGCACTGCACATGCTAATCTGGGACGACACTTTAAGCACATAAGTTAAACCCCGTTTTCGCACAGTGAATATAACGTGTGCACGGATTGGTTCAAGACAAATACAGGCGGTCCCGTGGAAAGCTCTTTGACCTGTGTAATATACGGACGTTTAATACATGAGCGTAGAGTGTCGGCCCTGATTAGCCTGTGAAGTCCGCTAATCAGGGACGACACTCTACGTCTAGACTGGATTTTCGCAAAGAAGAGACTTCCTTTAAACAAAACAAACAGTCAAAGCGTAAAGTGTCGTCATTTATTAGCCTGTGCGGACTGAACAGGCTAATCTGTGACGACACTTTTAGCACATGCATTAATGCCCGTTTTCCCATAGCGAATACAAAAAATGAAATGCTGCGAAAATTATAAATCAAATAGAAAATACATGTAAGTTCTAGTAAATGTAAAAATCACAGTAATCTGTACAAGCATGTAATATGGCAGAAAAATAGACGAAGAGCAGTTCGAATGGTGCTCACAATGTCATGTTCAAGGGCGAAATTAAAGATGAAAGGGCGGTATGAAGCCCCAAACAACCCCGAAAATGTGACTGACATTTCAGTTGAGTCTAGCTCTGTGAACAGTGGGTTTTATGTATGTGCGTACAGTGTCGTCACAGAGTAGCCTTTGCAATCGGCACAGACTTATCCGGGACGACACTTTCCGCATAAACTGCATTTTTGCTAAGACGAGACTTTCTTTAAACGAAAATGTCCTAACAGCGGAAAGTTTCGTCCCTGGTTAGCCTGTGCGGACTGCACATACTAATCTGGGACGACACTTTACGCACATGCATTAAACCCCCTTTTTCACAGAGCGAGGCTAATTTGTACAATATGGAAACTGGAACTTTCAGTTGTTTTGCATCTTTCGTATTTTGTAACAGTAAACAGGGGCCCCATAAATGCCTAGAATTTGTTCAAATACAATAGTAAACAAATATCTCTATAACGCAAGTTAATTGTCACTGGTAATTGGGTTGTAACATATTTAGAGACATTATATAGGCTTGTAGTCTTCTGCATTTTCTGCTCATCTAGTTCGTAAATCTAAACCATTTATCGAAATTTCATCTGCAAAACTTGCAAATTGTTGGGTAAGGCACCAATATACGGAGTTTGAACAACAATACTTTGTTATTTGCTAGATTTCGGGAAAACGCCATCTGTTGGAACGTACCGAGCCGAAATGTATTATTTTTCCAAAAATCCAGTTCAAGCGAGACTGTCGTCCCTGATAAGCCTGTGCGTAATTCACAAGCTATAGTGGGATGAAATTTTACGCACATGCGTTAAGCCCAGTTTTCCAAAAAAGCGACTGTTTAATAATTTGCCTTACCCGTGTCCATGGCGTCGGACACGACCCACTTGTCAGCGCGCGTGTCATACGTCTCCACGATGTTCGTTGGGGACCCGCCGCTCCAACCGCCGACGACGAACAGCAGCTCATGCGGGACACGTGGCCGGGCCAGCGGACTCGTCAAGTCAAGCTGAAAGATAGGCCTTGAGGGTCTGAGAAACATATGAGCCGCGCTCTGGAAAACGATGTTTAATGCATGTGCGTAAAGTGTGCAGTTCGCACAGGCTAAGCAGGGACGACACTGTCTTCTTTTATGGAATTTTTCGTTTTGACCAAGTATCTTCCTAGAGAAAAATCCAGTTAAGGCGAAAAGTGTCGTCCCTGATTAGGCTAATCTGGGACGATACTTTACGCTCATGCATTAAACCCGATTTACATAGAGTGAGGCTGATATTCGAGTTTAGGCAAAATTAAATTTATTGTGTTGTGTATCTATATTAAAAATTGTATAAAAATGTAAAATATAGAACCCCTTTAAGGTACAAAAATACGGAAAAAAAATCCACGTTTAACAGTGATCTGTTGAACGAATTCAAAAAACATGTTAAAAAAAAACATTCGAAATCTGGTGAAACTGAAGAAGACTTAACTTTGAGGTATGGAGGTATATGACGGACGCTTTTGTAAGAAGCGGTACAATATATAAACATACCCGAAATATACCTGGATGTTGTAAGAGCTGATTTATTGTAAGCGTTATATTGTCATTGTGTTTACTGTGATATCAAATTGTGTGATGATCGCATTACAACAAAACGACCGAATGATTAAATCGCAGTCGAAATGCGCTTTACAATAGACATTTTGGTGTTGTGTTAGAAAAGTTAGATTCAGTGTGGAAGGATAATATTAAACAGTGGTTCGCTCCCTTTCAATGCAGCTGTTTTATTTCTGAATTGTATGTATTTTAACGGAGAATATGAGCTTGTTTTTGGTAAAAACTGGGCTTTATGCATTTGCAGAAAGTGTCGTCCTAGATTAAACTGCGCACTGTGCAGTCAGGCTAAACAGGAACGACACATTTCGCCTAAAATACATTTTCGAAAAAAATAAACTTCCTTTGAACGAAATATGCGGATTGAACAGGCTACTCGGGGACAACACTCTCTGCATTGAGGCTAGTTTTCCCAAAACGGACCTCATATTATTATTATTGGCAAGTGATAACAATATGATTCATGTATGTGATTCATGTTGGTTGTCTTATATTTACCATTGAATATTGCCTTCGTTGTATGTTATGTATGTTGGCCGATTCCGAATGGCGGGATGAGGGCTGTCGTACGCAGGTAGACGGACAGACAACGGACATCCAAACGTTTTAGTATTGAAACGTTTTTTTTATGTAAATATGTCCTTTAACATTAGCAATACGCTCTAATTATGACGATTTAATAATTAAAAGCCATTAAGTCAATATGTTGGCCCGAAAATACGGGCTTGCGGACGGACGGTCAGACCGTGAGATTACGAGAAACAATAAGCTTTCGCCTACACACTATTTGAGAATAATTTCTGCAAAAGGTTCAATAGGGTAGATCCGAAATGGTCAATTTTGAGTGTAAATTCTGAAACTTTACAAAAAGTAATCAAAAAAAAATGAACATTTACAACAAAATGGGAACATATAAGTCATTGCACGGGCGAGGGAAGCACCGGGTTCAGTCCCATCTAAACCCGACAATGTTTAATATGAGCCTCACTCTGTAAAAAGGGGTTTTAATGCATGTGCGTAGAGTGTCCTCTCAGATTAGCCTGTGCAGTCCGCACTGGCTACTCAGGGACGACACTTTCCGCCTTCACTGGATTTTTGCTAAAAAGATAAATAAATTTCATAAAAGCGGATAGTGTCGTCCCTGATTAGCCTGTGCAAAATGCACAGGCTAAACTGGGACGAGACTTAACGCACATGCATTAAACCAACTTTTCACAGAGTGAGGCTCGTATGCAATAACAGGGGCCTCACCGATTTATCCTCCTCCATGTCAAGGTCATACAGAAACTTGAGGGTCTCGATGATGATTGGCTTACACTCGTCCGCCTCCTTCACGTAGGGATGCGTCTTGACTTTCTCCACGAAATACTGCGTGGTCAGCAGACCGAGACGGATGGAGCGCATCAGTTTGGGGATCGAGCTCTTACGGCGCTCCGGCTCCCAGTCTATCCAGCGTAACACGGCGTCGAAAACCAGCTCCTCGTTCCGCACGTTAAGCTCGTCGTGTGAGAGAATATCGCAGAGTTCCTCGGCGCTGAGTTGCAGGAACTCGGTGCTGTCTTGTGCGACGGTGATGAAGTCTTGCATGAGCACTCGGAAACTGTTGCGCTCGAGATTGTGACAGAAGTAGGCCTTTGCGAATTTGTAAATTCCGATGCAGTTTTCTGGGGTCAGTTCGGAGGTCAAGAAGTCGCAGCATGCTTTGACCACGCCCATGACGTGGAACTGATCTGCCGCCGGTAAAAGGGATTCGACGTTATCCGGTCGAACTTTGATCTTAAGCGTGTACGCATAGTCGATGATCATTTTCATTATGTCGGCGGAGACTCCCGGAATCACGACTTCCCGTCTGTCGGTGTGGAACAATTCGTTCGTAAATAAAGCCCGGAAGTAGGGGCTGCAAGCAGACATAATGGCGCGGTGAATGGGGAAGCTTTGGTTTTCTACCTTTATTAGGGCGTCTGTCAACTGACCGCATTGCCGCAACTGGTTGAGAATCTTACCCGGGTTCAACTGAAAGGGAACATCCGAACCGTCACTATCAGACGAACTGTCGTCCCATTGCATAGTTCCGGCACTGCCCTCAAAGCGGGCGTCCGAACTGCTTAATTCAGCCGAAGCCTTTTTGAGGGCGCCCTTGCGTTTATTATCTTTTTTATAAAGACGTTAGCAGTTTTATTAATTAAGCAAAGAGAAAGAAAATCGTCGAGTGGCGTTTAAGTGATGTTTTGACGTTATGACTTGCTAAGCAACAGCGTTGATACGCACGACGTCAAACGTCACAAAGATAACGTCGGAGTAGACTTCGCAAACTTGTCGATGCGGAGGTTTTTTTTCAATGAAGTTGCAGATTGAAACAGTCGTGTTCACTTTTGTAATGCTTATTTATTTAACTTGATAAATAATTCAAGAGACATGCGTTTTCTCTCGTGCAAAGCATGACAAAAAGAAACTACCTTGAGAAACATCGGGCTTTGATATTCTTAATTCTAAAGCGATGATTTGAAAATTGCATAATTAAGAATATAGAGTACGGTAATCAAACCGCAAGTCCCTAATTCAATAACGCCGTCTTAGCCCTGTGAGTAAGGACTCGAGAATGGACACGAAACATTTCGTTTATAAGAAAGAGTAGTACATGCTTTTGCATCTTACTTATAAATAGCGATAATTGTTTGGGATTTTAACGATGTGTTATTATTGTAAATGACATAAGGAAAATCTAAACCAAGCCTCGCTCTGGGAAAAATGGGCTGAATACAAGTGCGTTAAGTGTCGTCCAAGATTAGCCTGTGCTGTCGGCACATGCTTATAATGGACGACACTTACCGCTATTATTGTTTTTTTTTTTATTTAAATGAACTTTCTTCTCAACAAAAATCCTGTTTAGGAGGAAAGTGTCGTCCTTGATTATCCTGAGCGGACTGCACAGGCTAATCTGGGACGACACTATAAGCACAGGCATTAATCCCGGGTTTTCCAGGACGCGGCTCATACTTTCATGCGCTAACGCATCACCAATCGCACATTCTCGGCCCTTTTCGTCAAACATCGGATAAGTATGATAATCTGCGAGGGGTACCGAATGACGCATCACCTGATTTTCTCCGGTTCATCAACGCTATGTTTTCTGTTGAAGTCAAAGACTGTGTTGCGGGCCCTTAACTGTCAGCATAGAAAAGTAAACAGTCTGCATTAAAAGCGACATTGTCGCGGTAAACGTCGATACATCGTGGTTTCATTCGATTGGGTGGAGGTGGAATAGTTTAGAAAACTAACGCGTGCTGGACGCAGGAATCTAGTAAATAAATCAATCATCAATACATAATACACAATGTAATTCTATGAGTTCTAACTTCTAACAAATATATTATATTCACAATACAGGGTCATATAGTATTATAACTGGATTTATGATAATAATAAAACAAAAACAATAATAAATATGAGAATGAATCCAATAAATATGTATTGGCAAGGGACTGAACAAATACTTTTAAAAATAAATAAGCAGTCGTCGCATTAAGCAATAAATAAGCAGCCGTCGCACAGCAAAACAGCATGCTTTGTAATTATTTTACTTTTTTTATTACATCTATTATTAAACCCTTTCGCTCAAAATAGTATGACAATATTGTTGAACACTTTTTTCTGTCCGTATATTAATCCCCACATAGCACGCATGTTTGAACTCGTCATCCAAACTTGCGAAATATACTTCTACTTAAAATGGTGCAGTTTACCGCTTGAACAACAAGTTGACGTATTGGTGTGTCAAACGTTCTTCAAAGCAGTCGCGTCAAATGTTACAATGCTCGAAACGCTGTATCGTGGGTTAAAGGGATACATTTAAAATGTAACAATATATACTATGATATTATATGTTTAATGATTATACCACATGTATACTGTTTCGTTGACCTCTAGGTAGTTTATTTTCATAAACAATATCAATTTGATTTAATTCCATGCCATTAAATAATAGTTCACACATATGTGTATAGAAGTGTTTATAATGTCATCGTTAACTGTATTTATATATTGTTTTATAACGTTTATACTTGGTCTCTCCGCGCCTTAGACTGCATTATGCGAGGATCCAGAGTTAGACAAAGCACTGCTAATTTACTAACTAGACCCGTAAAAGTTGGGATTAATTGTCCATTATGATTGGAATTTCCAGCTTTGTATTTTTTTACTGAAAGGCATTCAATTCTGGTGTGGTCAAGCATGTGCTGTGTGGGAAGACGATTATTACCCCACCTGTCCGGTATGGTGACCGCCAACTATGGTCACATGCGCCTGAGCAGGGATCGAACCCGGGTCGCCTAAGTGAGACGCGCGTGAACCAACCACTGCGCTAACCGGACAGCCAATGTAAGTTTATAGGGACAGGGACCACTTTAAATACGAAATATATGTATTAATCACCCATCAGAGAGAATTATAGAGGATAGCTAGCTGATCAGCGTTCGATTTAAATTATTTCCTCACTATTCCTACAGGAATTATACATGATATACCACTTACACAAGAACGATAAAATAGACTCTTCCGGTATTTCGATTGTATTTCGGTTAGTCATTTTAAGTCGCGTAACACCGTGAGTATAACATTATGATAAAATAGAAAATAACTTTCGAATTACTGCGTTCACCAAACAAAATAATTATAGTTAAAGCCATGATAGTACATGTATATATTTAGCAAGTAATTTACTCGCCGGTATAATTAAAAGTTATGGCTATAAATGAATTTGCGCTCCCGTGTACGGTAATCGTAGAGGTTAAATATCTATCTATGTATCTTTATATATCTATCAATACTGTCTAACTCCCCTTTCGGGTATTATTGACAGGTGCACAGTCAGTTCATGATAAAAAATTTAAAAGTGAAAAAGATAAAAGTATGGGTGAAGTGATTTAAAGTTAAAAACTGATAAAAACATGTCTCCTGGAGTTCAAGGGGCAGAAGGGGAAAGCAGTGACTGCTTAAACGCTTCAAGATCATGATGAAAAACTGTAGTGGCAGGGAGGTTGTTCCACATCACAATAGCACTTGGGAAAAATGAAAACTTATATTAATTTGCAGTGGTATGGATCTGTCTGTAGGAAAGGAGGTGCATGTGACGAGTGAATCTGGTGGGTCTCTCGATATATGATGGTAGGGGCACAGCCACTAAACCCTGGATAATTTTGAAAAGATGATTAATTTTGTGTCATATCGTCTGTCTTGTAAGGCCTGCCAACCAAGTTCCTAATGCATGGAGGTGACACTGTCGTATGGGGAATAGTTATGCTTGACCCAGCGGACTGCTCGACGCTGTACATTTTCATTTTTTGTTTATTTTGTAATGTGTGAGGACTCCATACGGAAGAAGCATATTCAACCTGTGGTCTAACCATGGTACGTCTTGTATGCGAGCTGGCGAATGTTTGAATTTCTTGGCTGTATGTTCCTGCGGAGAAAACCAAGAGATTTACTAGCGTTATTTGTAATTCTATTTATATGGGTGTTCCAGGAAAGGTCTTTTGAAATGTCCACACCTAAGTATTTTGCATTGTCAACAGTTTCTAAATATTTGTCCATGCAGTCTAAAATTAAAATAAAGTTTTGATTTATTTCTGGTTATGTTTAATACTTGGCATTTACTTGGGTTGAACTCCATGTTCCAAAGTTGTTCCCATTTCATTAGTTTTTCTAGATCTTCTTGTATAGTTAATAGATAAGGAACATAGTCTATAGAAGATATTTAAAGTTGTATCGATCAATTTAGCAACTTTTAGGCTTGGCTTAAAACATTATTGATGTAGTGGTATTTAGCCAAACCGCATCACACATCCTATTTTTAGTTCACACTAAAATATTCTTCCACGCAAAAAAAAGTAAATCCAAAGATTGCTTAAAATACCTACAGCAAATGAAAGTAATACTTTGATTTGTTACTTAGTTTATTAAATCATATAGTTTTGTTTATTTCGCCGATCAACAAATTATCCGATCTGCTTAAATTGAAAATATTGATCTGCTGAAATCGAAAGAAGAAAACAAGTAGTTCGGCCTGAACAGTTATTGACGTCACCAGAAAAAAATAACCAATGAAATGCTTTGTTGTGGTGTGATGCGTATGAATATTAGACATTTTCTAAGAGTTATTCGGCTCTGCGATAAAGTGATGACGCTGATGGTCGTCGTTTGACGTGGCGACTACGTATCTGCAAGTTAAACCACTCTAATTGGTGGCAAGGTCGTGACGAAATCTGCGTAATTGGTATGTACCCTGTACACAATGTTGTGCTATAACTGATAGCACTTTAATTTTTAACCAAGTCTTCATTGATATTTGTTTAAAACCATTGAAATTTTCAACATTCACGAAGTTACGAACGAAATCTGAGCTGAAAGGAAACGAGACACATTGTTGACAAAAATATTGGAATTACTACAAAAATGGATTTCTACAGAAGTTCCCACGCTCATGGTAAAGTGTTTGTGTGACTTTTTGATATGATTCCTATGTTTTTGGCAGCGATTTTGTCCGACTTTGTCGAATTTGTGCAATGTTCTTCAGTTCCTATGAAAACTAGGTCACGACAGTCGATATGTAAAGTTATTTTAAAGTTTTGTTCATGCATTGCTTTTCATTCATATTTTTTGTTGTGCTGACGTAACAGAAACTCGTTGTTATTAGAAAACATTTTCGAATGTGATGATTATACTGCTCAGTGATTATTTTGTTATCAACTTGATTGTTTTAAGTTAACCAAACCCAAAAAATAAAACAACAGTCAAGACTTAAGAATGCTTTACAACTGTGTTGTAGTGTAAAACCTTATTTTGTATAAAATATATATAAAGTGCATAAGTTTGCATGGTTTTAAGTTAAGAAAACCTAAATGGTGAATCCAGGCTTAACAACTGTATTGTAAATCCTATTTTTTTGTGTAAAAGTGTCAATGAAGTGTACTAGTTTGCATATTAGTCATAAAAGTTATGCTTTGAAAATTAAAAAATAAGTTTTTTTTTTGAAAATCTGAATTAATTTTGATGAGCAGGCCCAGAATAACCTTAGAGTCAGAAGGTTTGTCAAACACAGAGTCTGAATGATTTCCGGTCAATTTCAAATAAATGCATAGACGGTTTTTAATTGATAATGTATGTATAGCCCTCTTTGCATTTACTTGAAATTGAGCATTTTTATGCCCTCGAAGGTGGGCATATAGTGATCGCACTGTCTGTCTGAAATTCCGTCACACTTTGCGTTTAGGTTTAGAAAAATGTGGAAAAAGAGGGCATATGTCATCCTATGGTGACAAGCCTTGTTTGAATCTGTGTCTTAAATAAATTAACCATTATAAAGTTGAAATGGCATTAACAGACTGAATCTATTTCATTGACAAATAATGAAAATGAAGCAATGCTGAACTTCCTTTTCTATTGATGCGCTTGATTGGTCACAGTAGCTGATTGAATTAACATTGAGTTTGATAATTCAATCAGTGACTAATCAAGTATATCAATAGAGGTGTTAAAAGTAGCAGATTAATTCCTCAGTATGAAATATACTAGAAGGAGAAAAGACTAGGGTATTAGGTCAGATATCTTGCAAGGAATTTTCTTATTTATCAGACACTATGCTGGTAACATGTGCACTTTTCAATTTTCTTTCCAGACATTGTGTCTGACAGCACCCATATGTTTGTCAGGGATATAGAGAATAACAGGTTACTGCCTGATCTTTTTGTAATTTATCAGGCACGGCTTAGAATAATATTACAGCGTGGCTTGCCGAGCCGTTATTTTATTCATGCCGAGCCTGATATATTACAAAAAGATCAGGCAGTAACCTGTTTTTCTGTTTATCATACCTCTCTCTAAGTCCCCGTTTTAAAAGAAATAATTAAAACAAAATCGCTATGACGCTGCATTTTTAGCAGGAATGAATATGATCGTTTACGTTTGACTTGTTACTAATGACGTCATGAGCACTTGCGCTTAATATTTGTAAAATATGTTTTTCGCTGTTTTGTTNGGTCATGCCGGGTCAAAAACTAGGTCATAGGGTCAATTAGTGCATTTTCAACGGCGCCACTTTGTCCGGACTCTAATTCAAATTGTATTCATCCGATCTTCACCAAACTTGGTCAGTAGTTGCATCTAGTTGATATCTAGGTCAAGTCCGAATATGGGTCATGCTGGGTCAAAAACTAGGTCAAAGGGTCAATTAGTGCATTTTACTTTGTCCGGACTCTAATTCAAATTGTATAAATCTTATCTTCACCAAACTTGGTCAGTAGTTGCATCTAGTTGATATCTAGGCCAAGTTCGAATATGGGTCATGCCAGGTAAAAAACTAGGTCATAGGGTCAATTAGTCCATTTTCAACAGCGCCACTTTGTCCGGACTCTTATTCAAATTGTATTCATCCGATCTTTACCAAACTTGGTCAGTAGTTGCATCTAGTTGATATCTAGGTCAAGTTCGAATATGGGTCATGTCGGGTCAAGAACTAGGTCATAGGGTCAATTAGTGCATTTTCAACGGCGCCACTTTGTCCGGACTCTAATTCAAATTGTATTCATCCGAAACTTTTAAACAACTTTTTATCCTGCGTCAAAGTGGTATGGGGGTATAAGTCACATTCAGTGACAAAGCTCTAGTTCAAGTTGAATTCACCAAACTTGGTCAGAGGTAGTATATAGATTATATATCAGTCAGGTCTGATTGGAGACATGCAACCGATTAACACATGCAATATTTTTATGCAATATTTTTATCCAGTTTTATTTTGCGATATTTTCATCGGGTTTATTTTTTTCGCGATTTTTGAAACGAGTTATTTTTAACAACATGTTTATTGGTAAGTTTCATTTTTCCTTCAATCTAATCATGATTTCCACAGGTACATGAGTTTTTCACTGTGCATGGGTACTATAGAAAGGCAACTGTTTATCATTGTCATCAACCTAAAATCAATTTTTATACGCCCGTTTTTATAAAAAACGGGACGTATAATAGTTTCACCCTTGGCGGGCGGGCGGGCGGCGGGCGGGCGGAGGCGGTGTCCACAGCAGTGTCCGCTCTCTAATTCAAATAGTTTTCATCCGATCTTCACCAAACTTTGTCAGAAGTAGGATCTAGACAACATCTAGGTCAAGTTCGAATATGGGTCATGTTGGGTCAAAAACTAGGTCACGGTGTCACTTAGTAGAACGGGCGTATCTTGTGACAATTTGGCACTCTTGTTTAAAATATGTTTTCACTGTTTTGTTTGCTTTTTTATGTCTAAAATATAATACATCCTGGTATCAAAGTGTTTGTTTTGTTGAATCTGATTTTATTTTACTAAACATTATGACTTTATAGTTCATTCCGAGTAAAATGACTTACATCCAAACATCGACTGATTTAACAACTTCCTGTTGAACATGACGTCATCAGCATTTACACATTCATTTTAAATATTTGGAAAATACGTGTTTTGCTGTAAGTGTTGCTTTCTGTGGATAAAATGTAATTCATCTTGGTATCAAATTTTTTGTTTTGATCAATCTGATTATTTTTTACAATAAAATATAACTTCTTTGTTAAGTCTTAGTAATATGACACATCAACTGATATAAGAACTTCCTGTTGAACATGATATAAAAAAATATAGCATGCAACGTTATATCAGTCAGATATCAATGCAGTGGTATGATAAAAAAAATGTTTGCCAGTTTGTCTAACTGTTACCCAGAGTTCAGGGTTAAGATTATCATTAAGACTCTAGACCAGGGCTTTTTTTCCTAACTTTGTGAAGCGGCCCTGGCCCTCTCACTTTGTGAAAAAATGAGTCGCGAACTTTTCAAAATTGTGAAAAAATGAGTTACGAACTTTTCAAAACTGTGAAAAAATGAGTTACGAACTTTTCAAAACTGTGAAAAAATGAGTCGCGAACTATTCAGATTTGTGAAAAATTGAGTCGCGAACTTCTTAAAATTGTGAAAAACCGAGTTGTGAAATTGTTAAAATTGTGAAAAATGGCCAATGTTGTAAAAATTCACGGCCCTGTTAGGTTTGTGAATTGTCCCTATCAAAATTGTAAAATGTCCTTCCAGGGCCACCTCGCAAAGAAGGAAAAAAAGCCCTGCTCTAGACACTTCTCATTTTAATTCATTTCATCATACTTTATACCAAGATCACAATATCTGAAGTTGTTAAGTCTTTAAGTACTAAAGTAAGTGTGCAATCTGAAAATAATAACAATGCGGTATTTAATAGAATGAATAATACACAACTAGATTAGTAGATATAAAATGAATGATAGTTCACGCTAGTGGCCATTTTAACACAGCAGAAGTTGAAAAATACAGTTTCGTGTAAGAATGCGTATTCTGTGAATAAGAACACGAATCACACAGCTCACTTACCAGTGCAGTGGTTCTGAATACTTAAACTTCTTCACTGACTATTTTAAAAGTCTTGTTCGTCCATCGTTGAGAACTGTAAGTTAATTATGTGATACGGTGCAAACAAAGAATAGTGATATAAATTATAATGTTAAAATAGAATAGAGACAGACTGTCTGTCTGTTAAAATAGAAACTATACAGAAGTTTAACCAATACAAATTTGGGAAGAGGAATAAGAGAAGTAAACGTTTACGAAGAAATACAAAATAGTCATGCAGATTGTGACAAATGATCAGAGCAAGTAGACAAGTACTTAAACACACCTATTTGACGAAAGAAGACAAAATAAAGAAAAAGATGTTTGTCAAACACATCTTCCCGCTCCAAACTCTGTGGTCAATATGAACTACATATAACTGCACAACATGTGGATAACTACACAAGTTATTAGCCAATCGAATTTAATCTAAAATTAAAAATAATTACTCATTCGTAGAAACCGGTCTTGACTAACTTAAGGATGGAGTAGACTCAAGATATTCTTAAGTATGGTATGGTAAATTAAAAAAATACTACATGGTCACAACACCCTAACAGGTAACGTGCAGCATGAGGAAGGCTTTCACAGTATAATATGCTTTGCAGTTTTTATGGTCGTTGAATGAAATTTTGTGTACTAAATTTATTGAATAGTTTATGATTTTGTTGATCTAAGTTTTATGTCCATCAACCTTATTGATAATTTTTGCCTTTGCCAATTTCAGGACCTGATTCGCAATGTCTGACTCAGACATTGATGTGAACCAGGGACTGCAGGTTGTCCAGGTTTCATTAGCAAATCATTCAGTGATTCATCAAAATCAGCAAATAATTCACACAAGTCACGGCTCGGTCATTCAGACAGCGGGATCCAACGTTCCAACAATACAGGTCGTACGGGTAAGTTTGGTTGCATGGGTTGAAGTTAATTTTCACCTGAATCAATATTATCTAAGTTTACATTAAAGCCCCTACAAAGTTGAAACATATACATAAGCAAAACTTCCAAAATCAGAGAACAAGAAATTCATACTTCCAGTTAATGAAAGTCCTGCACAGTGTCTGTCCAACATTTCTAGGTATATATTGGTAACATTCTGTCATTAAACATTTTCAAAATTGTGCACTAACATAAAAAACAACAACAAACAATTACACACAATATTTAGACATTTTTAATCAACCTTAATCACACAGTGTATAATCATGGGAACAAGGAAATAAAAGTGCTATGCTCTTAACCTGTTATGTCTCTGTAAGGGGGCCGGGGGAAGTTGTTCGGCTTTTGAAAAGCGTGATAAGGTAATTGCTTTGGGTTCGGATTGGCTAAACAATATAAAAACATTGGATCAGAAACAGATATTAGAAGTCTCGTTAAGTTGTGTTACCGTTGATATCATTCTGACTGACAATTTTCAATTTGTGAGAGTACCGTAAGAGGGTGAATGTTAACTCTATGAAACTATGAAATTAGGTGGCACATATTGACGAAGATTTATCAGACCATTCGGAAGGGAGGAAGAGAAGGGAGATTCTGTCCAGACGGCCATCATACAGGTATAAATTGTGATTGCAATTTATTGTTTAATTTATATGAGCCATGCTCTGTGAAAATAGGGTTAACCCTTTGCATGCTGGGAAATTTGTTGTCTGCTAAAATGTCGTCTGCTGAATTTCTAAAATTAGCATTTTCATCGATTTTTTTCAAAGAATACTATCAGAATAGCAAACAGTTTGGATCCTGATGAGATTCCACGTTCTGTGGCGTCTCATCTGGATCCAAACTGTTTGCAAAGGCCTTCAAAATCCGGTTCCAGCGCTCAAAGGGTTAAATGCATGTGCATAAGCCATTAAGTGTCGTCCGGGTGGGCCTTTGCAATCGGCACAGGCTAATCAGGGACTTGACTTTCTGCTTTACCATATTTTTCAGAGCAAAAATCCAGTATTGGCAGAAAGTGTTGTCAACACTTTACGAGTCCTAGACTATGTAATATGACACAAAATTGTTAAATATTAAAAAAGAAGGAATAATAATACATACAAAAATGCAATTGATGATAACAAATGTGTAATGTAATTTATTAGTTGTTCATAAAATGAACTAATTTTATTATGAAAATGCTCTGAGTTGTGTGTTAAAAAAAAATCATTAAGTTCTAATTAAAAATACTTAAAATTACTAAGTTACTTTTTTGATTGGCAAGTTATTGGATGTAATTAAACTGCCATTATCTCTTCCTGATTTCGTAAATAATTTTGCACATCCCTAAGTTCTTGTAAATGTGAATCTGTCAAGTTGAAAACACTTCTCACATCTGGGGAAGTGTGATAAATTTCGAACAATAGCAACAGGATGTTTGGCAGTTTGTGACACATGACTGATTTTACTGGGTATAAAACTAACTGTCTGGACGTTTTCACAGTGTCTTCAAAATTTATGTTACTGAATGCAGGATGATTGGGTGAGTGGGGGAGTTTTTTTTTAATAGTACATAATTGTAATGTTCAAATATTTTTGTTTAAAGACAGCATAGAAATGTCCTATGGTAGCGTTATCAGTAACCAAAATAGCCAATGGCTGCCGAAATCTCAGTTTGGCTACAAAAATGTATAAATAATTATTATATGATTTAAAAATAAAACAGATTTTCAAACTGTCTGAGCTAAAATTTTTATTAATGTGATTTTTGGCTACTCATTCAGATTTCTTGGCGCCAACCTTGAACGTCCATAGCGGATCCTGACACACTGTCACAAATTTTAATCTTTCATAGCTTATATTTATGCGCATTTGTAAAAAGACCAGAAAACTTAACTGTGTTATTTGTTATGTGATTTATCAATCATAGTATTGGAATAAACAAAACAGTCATAACAAAAAATAAATCAGCTTCTTGGGCCTTTCAACAGAAAATACCTCGTGTCATTGTTCAAAACTGAGTTGGCTTTTGTTTTAGGAAAATCTTTAACGAGCTGTCGTCGCCGGTGTCAGTCACGAAGATAGAGGAGGAATCAGACGACAGTCAGGGCGAAGATTCCCAGGACAGCTCGGGCTTGTCTCAGGCCATACAGTACGGGAACGCCACAGGTATGTACGGGCAGTCACAGGACAGTACAGCCTGGCTGCTGGAAACTAATTTTTTTTTCTTAAAGGAGTTTCTTTGTGAGTGACCAGCAAACAGCTATAATCTGTAATGTACTCCTCAGTCTCCACAGTGGTGGCGTTCTTTATATCTCCTCCAAAGGAAACAAAGTTCTGCCCCCAAACCAGACTCAAAATTTTAATAATGGCTTTCAACGCAATCAAGCTACAAAATGGGCTTTAATTTAATAACTCCTGCTTAGGTTTTCCTATAAGGTGGACATTTTATAAGCCCTTACTTTATCCAAGTGTTATATATGGCAAGCCCTAAGCAGTTCCCAGATGCAACTTAATATTTATATTGCACAGTAAATTTTTGTAAACCAGCTATATTTGTCGTGTTTAGACAATAGTTCTTTACCAAACACCAAACATTCCTTTTAAAGCATCCTTGAGTGCCATGATTGTGTAAATAAAGATTTTTAGTGTTAAAATTTACAAACTTTTTTTTCGCCCTTCAAAAAGGTTGGCTTTTATCGCCTTGCACATGTCTTTTGCATGGTTGTGTTTTTTCCCCCTAAAAATTAATTTTGTTCGAGACTTCTTTTCTGTTCAATCATCTGAAGTTGTATGATGTTGTGATATTTTCTCAGTATGAAAGAATTGGGCCCTATTTCATGACAAAATGTCATAGGTCAAGAATTGTAACGGAATGCACAGGCTGTAACGGACTGGGAGAAACCTAAACACACATACATTATGCTTGGTTTTTTATGAGCTAGGCTAATAAATGACTGTATCTTGCAGTGTTGCCATCCGGCGCCATCCAGATCAGCGTGAGTGCGGACGGTACCCCTATAGCCCAGGGCCTTCAGACCCTCACAATGACCAACGCTAACCAGCAGTCCGGCGGGGGCAACAATGGGCCAACGATTGTACAGTACGCACAGGGCCCAGACGGCCAACAGTTCTATATCCCAGGTATAGACCTCTCCTTGTGGGACTCCCGAGAAAGTTAGTGTAGATTAACCTATCCGCTAACCCTTCACCACTCAGATACGCATTTTGACCTGAAGTTGTCAGTGTTCTCTCTCTCAAGCCTTTACCACTCAGATACACTTTTTGACGTGTTTTATTCCCTTAAAAAATCAAATTAAATTTAAGACCTTTCTTATTCTATTCAAGTTTAAAAGGCTTCATATCCAACCCTAAGATACTTTTGAGCAGCAAATAGCATAAAATCTGAACAGTGTGCGAGTTTCTCGCAGGCTTTTCTGGTTTTATGCTGGTCGCATGGAGTCATTTTCACTTTGCTTCTAAGTGGAAAAGGGTTAAATGTTGATTTGTTTGTTGAAAGCTTGGTGCAATCTAAATATTATGCTATTGTTTTGACTTTCATAACACTATTTAAGTGAATGTTGCACTAAACCTAAAATATGGCATGACTGAATGCACTCCGCCGGGTCCGCCCAGTCTAATCAGGGACAAAACTTTCCCCTTTTAAGGATATTTTCCTTTAAAGGAAGTCTCTTGTAACTGAAAATCCAGCGGAAAGCACAGGCTAATCTGGGACGACACTGTACGCTCATATCCTCTTTTACAGTGGGCAGTACAGGCACAATGCAGGCGTACCAGATAGCAACCACAGGCACCCTTCCAGGCGGGGTTGTCATGGCAACGTCGTCGGGCCTAGGTCGGGACGCTGGGAGCGAGGAGGCAGCCAGGAAACGGGAACTCAGGCTCCTTAAAAATAGGTATGTGTGTAGGATAAAGGAGAAGTGTTTTTATGTCCCCCAGTATATACTGGTGGACTCATTGTTTTTGCCCTGTCTGTTGGTTGGTTGGTCTGTTGGTTTGCGCCAACATTAACATTTGCTATAACTTTTGCAATATTCAACATAGCAACTTGATATTTGGCAAGCATGTGTATCTCATGAAGCTGCACATTTTGAGTGCTGAAAGGTCAAGGTCATCCTTTAAGGTCAAAGGTCAATTATATGGGTCAAAATCGCTCATTTTGGCCATAACTTGTGCAATATTCAACATAGCAACTTGATACTTGGCATGAATGTGTATCTCATGGAGCTGCACATTTTGAGTGCTGAAAGGTCAAGGTCATGGTCATCCTTCAAGGTCAAAGGTCAATTATATGGGTCAAAATCGCTCATTTTGGCCATAACTTCTGCAATATTCAACATAGCAACTTGGTATTTGGCATGCATGTGCATCTCATGGAGCTGCACATTTTGAGTGGTGTAAGGTCAATGTCAAGGCCATCCTTCAAGGTCAAAGGTCAAATATATGAGTCAAAATCGCTCAAAAGGGGACATAGTGTTTCACAAACACATC
>VMBQ01004922.1:41502-76263 GCA_007657795.1 Dreissena rostriformis
AGTTATTACGCCCGATCCCAAACCATTGGGTCGATCTCAATAGTTATTTGTCTAAATGAGTAAATAATCATTTATATAATTTTTTTTTCCATTTTAGAAGACAAAATTATGATAATCTCTATGACATTCTTAGGATGTAAATTTATATGAAATTTCTCTAAAGACAGTCAGGTCTGTAAAATTAGGTGTTTCACCTTGTCTGTCACAAGAGTCTTTAAGACTTTCTGCTAAAATAACTCAATAACTAAAATGTCAAAATCTACAAATTGACTTGTTACTGTCATCTCTTACATTTAGAATATTGAATGTGCTACATGTATATTAGGTTTGAAATGGAAAGTCCTTATATTGAAAAGACAGCATTAACATAGTTTTGTTTGTTTATGTAATGTTTTTATGCCCCATTTAAAAAAAGGTGGTATATTGTTTTTGACCTGTCATTCTGTCCCAAAACTTCAACTATTAAAATGAAAACTCTTGGATCTATGTTCTTTAAACTTCACATGTGCATGCAACTCATTGACATCTACAATCAAACACTAGGTCAAAGGTCAAGGTCACTGTGACCTTTACATTCAAAATATAACCTTGTTTCTAAAATAGCTGCCATGCAGCTTCAAAGCACAGTAGGGGGCATTGCGTTTCACAAACACAGCTCTTGTTGCAGTTCTTTATGGAAACAAATTTCCATTTACAGTGCATTTGACGCATATGAAAAATGGTCTAATCTTATTTTAGACAGACTACTGAAACGTATTTCTGTTGAAGCACGTTAATTGCATGTTTTGTTCTTAAATATGAACATTTCAATGTGCCTTTGTTGTTTCATGTACTGTAACAACTTATTTTCCCAACTCATAAAATCCATAATGTACAAGACCATGATGTATCCTTTTTTATTTGCAACCATATTTTATATTGGATTACACTAGAAAACTTCATTGCATGCCTATTCACGACACATCCAACCAAACTATCTTGTTGAATTTCGACTTGCTGATGAGTTACAATCAAAATATATGAAATATTTAAAGCTGGTCTGTTTATCATTGCAGGCTTCATTTGCTGAACATATTTTTCTTCTAGAATGGTGTTTATACACGTCTAGTTTTGTGGGGTTCATATAAGCATTTAAACTGTTAAATGTGATTAAAAATCAACAATCTAAATTTTCAGCCTTAAACTATTTTTGTGTCCAATACAAACTTATTTACTTGCCATCTCCTAGTTCATCTTTGGTTTATACCAAAATACAATCATTTGAATATATTTAACTCACTTACAAACATACAATAAATTTGTTAAAATATTTTATTAAATTTTCATAGCTTATTATAACATTTTTTGAAATTAATACATAATTTATTAAATATTCCATTTTAATATCAGAATATTAATATAATATACAAGTCTGCACAGGCTATTCAGGGACGACTCTTTCTGCTTAAATTGGACTTGCTAAGCAGAGACTTAATTTAAACGAAAAATGTCATAAAAGCGGAAAGTGTCGTCGCTGATTAGCCTGTGGGGAATGCACAGGCTAATCTGGGACGACGCTTTACGCACATGCACTATTCCCAGTTTTCTCAGAACACGACTCATATCATCATCACGTCAATACATGCATATGAATCTTAAGATGTGTACATTACTTCTGTGGTATAAACACAACTGGTTCAATTCAGATGACCAATATTAACATGTTATACTTAATTCCATATGTCTTTGTTTAGAACAATACTAGCAATGCCATTTTCAGTTTTAATTCCTTTGTTGTTGTTTATTTTTGTACCTTCGTATTTGATATATTGTAATAGTTGCATTATGGAAATAATATTATTGTGATTTACAGTTTGCCCTATTTTATTGTTCTTTGAATGTACAGATTTTATTCTGCAATATTAAAATTGTGTCAACATTAAGACATTTGTTCTTTATACCAGTATATATATATAATATATATATGTATGTGTATGCAACAATCAATGTTTGCGTTGGTTTTTACTATAGCACCATGTTTAGCCCCATCGGTTTTGTACGCAATTTTCAAGACGGGCTGTTGTCGGATTCGGGCATTTCATGTATGAGCTCTTCGTACACAATACGTTACTGATAAACCAGCTTTCCCAGGGAAGTTTGAGTATGTTAACTGACCGCCGTGAAATGTGGTATGTTCCACGCAGTACATTGCAACTTGGTCTCATGCGTATACAAACTTTACCAGGGTATGTCAACAGTTACGGCCCTTTCCATAAAATTATGTCCTTTAATTTGCCGCATTATCAGCTGGAAGGATTCCACTCGCATTCGCATCTTCTACTAACGTCTTGGAGATCCAACGGGCACACACTCTCCGCATGTTCAGATGCCCTTGCATATGTTAACAATCGTACCACAAGTTCACCATAATAAAGTAATTTCTAGATGCACTTTCACAAACGCCACACGCCTAGCTTTGTTCAGAAGATCGTCGGATTACGTTACTGTTACTGGGCGGCCGCTGCGATTGTTAATTACAAAGTTCTCTCGTCATTCTTCAATGCTCCTGAACCAATTCAGAATGGCAGTCTCCTTGGACATTCAATTTACGCATTGCGTAAACATGTACCACGTACGCTGAATACTATTGTCTCTCCTGAATTTTGAACCGCTAGGACGAGAATTATGGTATTTCATATTATTTGGACTACATCAGTTTATGGTGCTTTTTAGTCTCTACCAAGTTTGGACAAATCGTGCCCATGGGGTCAAAACTGATCACGCCCAATGGTCACACATTTATATAGACGTACATATTAAATAACTTTTCAGATTTCAATTTGGTCAGGGGTTTGATATTTAGTGATGGTGGTCCTCTACAAAGTTGTTCAAATCATGCCTCTAGGGGTCAAAATCCCTGCTCTTGGGATAATTTGTTTTCCTTATATGTATATAGTGAAAACTTCAACATCTCTTAAACTGTATGGCTGATATGTTTGTTATTTGGCATATATAGTCTTATAGGGGCCCTCTGCTTTGTTTGTTCAATCATGCCATTGGTATCAAAACTTGCCACCCCGTGGTCAAAATATATATAAAGACGTACGTGTAACGCTAATATCGAAAAAAATCATCTCCGAAACCGTAAATCATGGGTTTGATATTTGGTGTGTAAAACTGTATAGTTTCCTTCTTCTAAGTTTTATTTAAATCATTCCCACGTGATCAAAACTTACCAGACACAACGGGTGATATATATGGACTAAGACAGTCTCGGATTATCAATAAGGCAGAGTAGGCAACTGCTTATGGGCCTTGCGACTTTTAGGGTCCCATGAGACCGTGACGAAATATGTTTTTACTTATTTACTAAGCTCGGAATATGGTATTCTCGCGTAACTAAAGCGATAATCATTCTTGTGTAAACACCGTATTTATATATCGGATCAATGATTGAATATACAATCATATTTTCCGTTACTTCATTTCATATTTACTTTTTACAACGAAAATCCATAAATTTTAACATTAGTCACAAAAACAACACCACCGCGTGGGCCTCAAAAGTCTTACTGGCTGTGGGCATGCACGGTACCTTTCCGGTACTGCATTATAGTATTATAGTGTTATAGTGCATAACTTCGTTAAATATTTGGTGTGCGACATCGTTTGGTGGTCCTGTATTTAGTTTGTTATAATCATGCCCCTGCGGTTAAAATTTGCGCTAGAGGTTACTTGTTTTCCTGATAAGTATATAGTGACAACTTTAACAAATCTCTCAAACCGCAAGATCCAGCAGCTTAGTATTGGGAATGTAATGTCGTAAAGAAGTATTTGCTTAGTTGGTTCAAATTCCCATTTATTTTTCTGTTTTAGGTTCAGAATCCTAAATTAAGTAACATTATCAAGCGAGCAGCTCCATTTAGACAGAGACATTCTAATTCTATTTCGTATAATTACAGATTTTTTGTCTGTTTATATACTACTATTAATTTGGCGAAAGTAAGTGTATGCCGGCTCTGCGCAATTGACATGGGCATTTAATTCGGCAATCACATGTTATAAATATAAGTTTAATATTTGAAATCGGTGATTTACTTACCATTATTAAAGTAATTTGCTATGAAAGGCATTTTTTTTTTGCTCGTTAATAGGCTAATATCTGGTTGGCTTATGCGCTTTTTCAAAAGTCATAGGCCCGTTGATAAACGGGGTGTATTATGGGACAAATTGTGTGATGGAAATGGACGGTGTGTGGGTATTGTCATGAAATATGGCGGCATCCAGGAAAAAAATGACAATATTTCAAAATTTAATTTGGATCATCATGAAACTTGGTGTTGATGTTTGTGGGGAGACTATCTCGCCAAGTTCGATAACCTATGAGATCGCATTAAGCACAAACGATTTATGGCCAGTAAAATATAACAATGGCAAAATAAACTTTGTCCGCGCTCTTATTCAAATAGTTGTCATCCTATCGTTTCCAAACTTGGAGACATTGACCAAGTTTGAACATTTTCGAGATTTCTTGATGCTCCTCTGAATTATGGCCTTTGAATTATCCCAAAATTGCCAAACAAATTGTGTCTTCTCTCTAATAAGTGATTTCCGCGCAATAACTTTGATTTTCATTATCAAATCTTCATGAAACTATTGATATAGGAAGCTTGGATAGAACCCTAGCTCGGAATTGCATTTTGGACTCCATGATGCTACTTCCGAGGTGGCGCTAATGACCGGATGTTTTGAAATTTAACGGATAATTCTACAGGGTGAGAAGGTTTTGAATGCTTTTTTCAACATATTTTGCATTATTATAAAAATCGGACAGTGCAGTGCGATTCAGCGAATATTTATTCATCCACAAATGTACAAACACATATAATAACAACCCATTTGGAAACGTGAGGACCTTTATAAGTTGAGGCATGGTGACGTCTTAAAAAGAAATCGATGTATTTTGCCTGTGTGACGAGAAAATGTTCATCCAATGAAATTGCTAACGATATCAAATCATTGCTTTGAACATGTACAAGTTGTTGCATGCACACAAACTTTGGCTTCTTGTCGATCTAATAGATAATTTGAATTTTTCCAAAAGAGTAGGAGCCAATGCCAAGGAGGTGGCGCAAATGACAGGAGGTGGCGCCAATGCACGATATATGAATTTTCACATGACTTTCATTTGATAGATAATGTTCCTTTTTATATTTCTTTTTATTTTCAACGTAAATACGTAAACCCAAATCTATACAGAACATATACACATTCTATAAAAAAAAACATGATAAAACTATGTAAATGTATAAGTAACCCACTTAATTACGACCGTGATTTTCAAGAATGTTTAATTAACTGATAATTTAAGATAAATTACCTTTCATATAATTATACATAATTACCTCGTTGATAATAAACAACAAACGATGAATGTTTTGACACCCATTTTATTTGAAGTATGCAAAGTCGAAAAATATCAAGAGGGTCCGCTATATACGCTGTCTCAACATAAAAATTTACACCCTTTCTGTGTTATAAACAAAAGCTGAAATCATTAATTTATTAAGATTCATTAATAATTAGCTTTATTGACATGTTTTGTGAACAAAATATTTCAATTTATTCCATAAAAAAATATAATAATCATGGCAAAGGAAATTTAATGTCCGGTATCTCAACAAAAGCATAATCGCCAAGACCGTAGCATCAGTTCGGTGCGTTAAGAACGCGCGCTACTTTCTTCCGCCTTCATTCCTTAATTACTTTCGTTTTTAAACAATTTTTTTTTTCTCTATCGTATACAGAATTCTATTCTGCTAACCAAGATGTAATTTTTAAAACTGAACTCCAAATATAAACGCTACAAATCGGTATAAAGTACGAACATGTCAACCGTATATCTAGATTATAAAACTCCAAAACGGTATGATATTGTCAAAAGTTAAAGTTATAACTCGCCGGGCTGCCGAAATCAGAAGAAAAACTTAATATATATTTATATGTCTGAAAACTACGTAACGTAGGCTTTCTAATGATATATAATTTGTCAAAATCGGCCGCGAAAAGTAACTATAATTTAAAAAAAGACGTGAGTGGGTACATCAATATGTATTACCTCGGCGCTTCGATGTACGATAAAAGATCGATAGTTACGACACGATTTAACGCGCGGTCGGTATTCATAAAATGTTTATTTCTTGTGTTTAACTCGCTATAAATCCATTTGTAATAACGGGAATATACTAAAAGTTATATTTTTTTTTTGAAAGAGAAATTAATAAGCAACAATATAACGTATAAACAAATAAAATCGGATGATTAGTTTTTGCATAAGATTGAATTTACTACAGTAAGGGTCAAATACTCGATTCATCTCCTATCAATATACACTCCGTTATTGGTATATGATTTTAAATAGCGAAAATATATGACGCGGGCAGAAAAATTGAGTCCCATTTCCTATGTCTTTTTGTATTTCAGAAAAGCGATACAAATTAAGAGTCATCGCCCGCTTTTGCCCGTATTATCTTAATACTTAGTCAATAAGGTAATCACCTACTTAATTCGATATTTACAACCTACTTTAAAGAGACCTTTTCACAGATTGTGGCATGTATTGAAGTGTGTCATGTAGTGGTTTCAATTGATAACTAAAAAGCTCCAGTAAAAACAATAATAAAATTAAAGAAAGAAAAAAAAAGTAATCCGCAACTATGCTCGAACCACTGACCCCTGGAGTAAAAGTCCAACGCTTTGACCACTCGGCCATCCGTGCATACAGTGAGTGGTGTATTTAATACTTTATATAAGCACTCCTCATAGTGTTACAAAATATAACGATAGCAAAAGAACTCTCCAAATTATTCAATCTTTTCGCGTTGCAACGCTTTATAATTTTCAGGTTTTTAAATCGTCAAAAGATGCATATACTGGCTATTTAAGAGCATTGTAAATGTTACGTATTACTGTTTCCTCACAAATATCATAACTTCAACGAAAATTTGCGAATCTGAAACTTTTTATTTTTTATTTTGTCAATTTACAAAACCGTGAAAAGGTCCCTTTAATGCGTATCAGGCGTAGCGGCCCACGTTGCGTTCAAACTGGCAAAACGATATATTGAACATTCTTTTGGTAAATACAGCATGTTAATGCGACATTCCATAATGGACTGGACTGCGTTTATCAAGTATTCCTGCTCGTCTGAGGCCGAGTATTACGTTTACATTCGTAAAATCGATTTTGATCACAACAATTTTAGAATAATAGCAACACAGCTACATGTTCAATGTTGTAAATTCATTGGAAAAGATTCTACCTCATACACGAATATGTGTCGCGTTCCGAGAAAACTGGACAAAAAGCATGTGCGTTAAGTGTCGTCCCAGATTAGCCTGTGCAGTCCGCACAGGCTAATCAGGGACGACACTTTCCGCCTAAACTGGATTTTCGCCAAGCAGAGACATCATTTAAACGAAAAACTCCATAAAAGCGGAAATTTTCGTCCCTGATTAGCCTGTGCGCACTGTAATATGAAGTCCCCACACTGATCCGACATTTTTCTAACCGTTCAAACGCGGGGTTGCACTTTATTGAAAAAAATACTTATTTGTTTAAAAAAATCATGGTACCTATAGAAAACTCTCACGAATGAGCGGGCTCCCCACTTTATCCCATTAAAAATGGTGAAATATTAAAAAAGACATCATTAAAAATGTTAACTGGGTCACGCTTTATTCTCCCAACACAGATCTTAAAAAGTCACGTGGTATAGGCACCGTGACATGCCAAGCTCATTATTTGCTGCCTGAACAATAATGAACTATTCTTGTANCTCACGAATGAGCGGGCTCTCCACTTTATCCCATTAAAAATGGTGAAATATTTAAAAAGACATCATTAAAAATGTTAACTGGGTCACGCTTTATTCTCCCAACACAGATGTAAAAAAGTCACGTGGTATAGGCACCGTGACATGCCAAGCTCATTATTTGCTGCCTGAACAATAATTAACTATTCTTGTAAAACACACACCACCGGTACTTCATAGCTTAACATGTGCTACATTCAGTATCCTCAGGTGTGGGATTTTATGTAAGCAGTTCTAACCTTGCTGTACGTATCTACATGTATTTAAAAAGGAGAAGAGTTCTGGTGCAGTAAGGGCGATTGAGGTTGATCTCAAGAGCCTACTGATATAACTCGATTCGCACCATTATTGCTGTGTACAGCAGTACACATAACCTACACGCAGAGATTTGACTAGGTCCTCGGTCAGCTGCTGGAGCGTGCGCGTCGCGACCGGGACCGCAGAAGATTTTCTTGAAGACTTGTCGGATAGGGGAACTTCTGTGGGCGGCTCTGCTTAACCAGCTAATGTCCTTTTAAGGACAACCAGGCATGAATTGTCTTCTAATTGTCTACCAGCGCACATTAAGGTCGCATTGGCCATCGTGCGCTGGTCTATTTGGATCTAAATTATCTCTTTGGCGAATACCCGGGCAGCCGTGGTTAATTTGACCTAATTTGGCTCAAAATTACATATTTCCTCCTGAAATGTCACAGGGGCAGGTCTGTACCATTGAACTCGTGAAGAGGCGGAAAGGACCTGTAACTAAACTCTTAATTAAAAAAACACATATTCGTGCATCCGTGCATACAGTTAGTGGTGTATTTTTATACTTTATATAAGCACTCCTCGCAGTGTCACAAAATATAACGATAACAAAAGAACTTTCCAATTTATTCAATCTTTTCGCATTGCAACGCTTTATAATTTTCAGGTTTTTAAAAGATGCATTTACTGGATATTTAAGAGCATGGTAAGGAATAGCTGCGCGTATTTAGGGATGTAACCACTGCAAGGATTTTGCAATACATACTGTATCATTCCCAGCGTTTGCAAGCAACGGATCTTCCATCTAGTGTCGCATCCATCCGTACCATATTTACTGTACTGAAATACATTCTAAAGGTATTGTTTGTTTACTTATAATTTGAATCCGCGTACATCAAAATACAGGGTACTGTTTTATTTCATGTTTAGGGTAAGAATGCTAATGCTATTGAAGGTATACTCTGGAAAATTCTTTCAGTTTGTCACCTTGGACATTTTTAGTTAATGACGTTGAGACCCGGCCTCTGAATATGATTGAGAACCAATCTAGGACACTTGTACATGTAGTGGTTTGTAACCGTCGTCATTTTCTACTTCCACTTTCGATTTCAAAACAATGAATAATTTCCAGAGCAATACCGACCTGATTTCTCAAAATGTCATCAGAAATTTGGGCGGATAATATCTCCATTGCTGAACGAAGAAGTAGCATTGGTAGGATAGATGGTGCCATCGCATCTTGTGATGCTGATGATGAAAATGATGATGATTTGGCAGAGGAGATTGACGATTTGAAACGGAGGGGTGTTTTACCCCATGACTTTCCTACTGCCACAGGGGATGAATTATCAAACGATTATGTTGATAGTGATGAAATTGAACTAACATCAGATTTTGACACGTCTGTAAATCTAAGCGCCGAATCTTACAATGAAAATGAAACTCTTGGTCAAATTGGTCAGCCAAACAAACAGAAAAGCAAGAATTTTGAGGAAACTGTTGAAACCCCTTGCTTAGATTTGGCGATTCCAAGCTTATTACCAAATGGGTTACCCTCAAACTGGTCAGTATTGACCACCAGAGGTTTATATCATCTTGAATCATTGCATAGGGGCGAGGGAGAATATGATGTGGTGGAAGATGAGTTTCACAGTATTGGAATGGAAGTTACTAAAATTGAAAGACTTCAGAATAAGAGATTGTTGGACAGATTCAAAGCTGAAATTGAGGATGTGAGAGGGCACATTTCAGAAGGTAAATTCCTTGTGAGCCTCGCTCTGGGAAAATGGGGCTCTAAGCACGGGCAAGTCTGAGAAGTCTGCACTGGCTAATCTGGGACAACACTTTACAATTTTATGGTCTTGTTCATTTAATGCAAGTCTCTTCTAAACAAAAATCCTGTGAAGGCGGAAAGTGTTATCCATGATTAGCCTGTGTGGACTGCACAGGCTAATCTGGGATGACACTTTACACACAGGCATTAAGAAGTGTTTTCCAAGAACATGGCTCATTCACAGGCACTCGATGACAATGACTCAATCATTCGACTATCCATTGTGACTTTTTTTTTTTTAATTCAGCTGCAGCCTGATTTTTATAAACCTGTTTATAATGAATGCATTCACAATTTAAATCAATAAAAATCTGATAAAATGTCTTCTTAAAAAAAGATAGTTCGACTATGTATATAATGTCAATAATTATATACATAGTCTAACTATCTTTTTTTTAAGAAGACGTTTTGTCAGAAGATTTTTATTGATTTAGTATGTGTATGCATTATAATAAACAGGTTTATAAAAATCACGGCTGCAGCTGCATTTAAAAAAAGAAAGTCACAACAGATAGTCGAATGATTGAGTCATTGTCATCGAGCGCCTGTGGGCTCATTAACATAAGTACCTGTAGATGTCAAATGTAACATGAGGCCAAAACATATACATAAGTGCTGTTGGTTCTTAAAATAAAATAAACTGGAATTTTATTTATTTTAATTTCAAACAAGTAACTGGAAAATGAATTTTTACTTATTTATTTAGTGCTACAATGTAAATTAAGGCTCATTTTGAATGCTGTCCACATTCAATATGTAAATTCTGGCCCATTCTGAATGCTGTCCACATTCCAGATCAGGTAAATTCTGGCCCATTCTGACTGCTGTACAAATTTCAGATCATGTAAATGTAAATTCTGGTCCATTGTGAATGATGTCCACATTCCAGATCATGTAAATGTAAATTCTGGCCCATTATGAATGCGTCCACATTCTAGATCATGTAAATGTAAATTCTGGCCCATTCTGAATGCTGTCCACATTCCAGATCATGTCAATGTACATTCTGGCCCATTCTAACTGTTGTCCACATTTCAGATCATGTGAATGTAAATTCTGACCCATTCTGATTGCTGTCCAGAGTCCAGATCATGTAAATGTAAATTATGGCCCATTCTGACTGCTGTCCACATTGCAGATCATGTAAATGTAAATTCCTGCCCATTCTGAATGCTGTCCACATTCCAGATCATGTAAATGTAAATTCTGGCTCATTCTGAATGCTGTCCACATTCCAGATCATGAAAATGTAAATTCTGGCCCATTCTGACTGCTGTCCACATTCCAGATTATGTAAATGTTAATTCTGGCCCATTATGACTGCTGTCCACATTCCAGATCATGTAAATGTAAATTCTGGCCCATTCTGACTGCTGTCCACATTTTAGATCATGTAAATGTAAATTCTGGCCAATTCTGAATGATGTCCACATTCCAGATCATGTATCTGTAAATTCTGGCCCATTCTGAATGCTGTCCACATTCCAGATGATGATGTAAATTCTGGCCCATTCTGAATGCTGTCCACATTCCAGATGCTGATGTAAATGTGAGGTATCTGTACCATGGAACCAGTGCAGACAAGACAAAGTTGTGTGAAGAAGGGCTTGACCAACGTCTAAGTCGCATGGGATACTTCGGCAAGGGAATATACTTCAGGTAAATGTGAGCCACCCTCTGGGAAATCAGGGCTTAATGCATGTGCGTATTGTCCCAGATTAGCCTGTGCAGTCCACGCAGGCTTATTAGGGACAACACTTTTGCCTTTAGAGGATTTCTGTGACACTTCTTTTAACCAAAAAATTCCATAAAAGTGGAAAGGTTTGTCCCTGATTAGCCTGTGCAGTCCGGGACAACACTTTATGCACATGCATTAAGCCCCTTTTTCTCAAAGTGAGGTTCATATGTAAATGTTAAGAGTTGAAATTCTCTCAAGTATTTTAAATTTGCATCTTTTATAATTTCACTGAAGTATTTGAAAAGGGTTGTAGTACTTTTCTCTCGGTTGCTTAGTTTTATATTGATAGCTTTTCCTGACCATAAGTCGTATGTAAATAAATTCAAGCCTGCTTAACCAGGCATGCTTAACCCTTTGCATGCTGGGATATTTGTCGTCTGCTAAAAGTATGTCTGCTGAATTTCTAAAATTAGCATTTTCTTCCATTTTTTTCAAAGAATACTATCAGAAAAGCAAACAGTTTGGATCCTGATGAGACGCCACGTTCTGTGGCGTCTCATCTGGATCCAAACTGTTTGCAAAGGCCTTCAAAATTCGGTTCCAGCGCTTAAAGGGTTACCGGTAACTAGGCTACATTAACCATTACTGCTTGATCAGGCCTGTTTGAGCACGCTAGCTTGACAAAGCTTGTCTGACAAGATTTCTTTTTACCCAGCTGGCTTGACCAGAGTTTTTTGAAGATGTTGGCTTGACCAGGCTTGTTTAAACAAGCTTGATTGACCAGACCTGCTTGACAAGGCTGGCTTGCAATAAAAATAGCCTAGAAATGTTTTATTAAAAAAAACAATAATCATAATCAGAAAGTATTTATATTAGTCGCCAATGACTTCCAAATAAGTTGATTCTGCTGTATTTGATAAGGTAAAATGTGTCAATCTGGCCATTGTTATTCTATGACACTGAACAATGTACTACTTCACTTTGAGGATTTCTTTTAATGACAATTGATGTTACTTTGGTCAAATGCCAAAATGTCAAAACCTCTCATTCTTGCAACCTAAATTGTTCTTCAGCATTTTAATATTCCATGCTTACATATTAACATGAAATTCTGTTTGAAATATTATTATCATTTTGTTTTGAACTGTTATTAACTTGAAGGGTATTGAAATGACAATTTCATAAGAATGTAGTTTCAAAATGGCAATTTTCAGAACTAAAGTAACTATAGCTGTTTTGAACTTTAGGGCCTGGTTATGCATTGGAAGTATATCGCTTATTTGAAATGTTTCAGTGACACCCCGTTAAAGTGTGTCCATTATGCTGATGACCCTGGCCGGTCAAACCCTGAAGAGGCTTACATACTCAAGTGTCGGGTCATTCTAGGTGATGTCAAGGTAATGGGCCATTTAACATTTATTGTCAAGAACAGCTCATTGAAAAAAGCATAGTTTCATGTAAAACATGTGTGAACATAGTATGTATTCTACAAAGAAGGGAAGTCACTCTTGTCTATAAGAAAGTTTTAGTGTCCCTTGTTTCTCCCCTTTGTCTACTTATTCACTGGTAATAAAATCTCTCAACAAAAAACATGTACCATTGTGACTTTATCAACTACAGTTTCCTTATCTTTTTTTTTTAAAGATACTTTTATATCAATAGATGCTTTATTTCATGATTATTGGGCTGATTTAAAATGTTGTAGCAAGCATTTGCCAAAATGGCCTTGTTGCTCTAATGTGAAATAATTAAATCGTTATAAATAACAGTGATTTCACTTCATATACCAGTACAGTATAACAATAATGATGCACTAATGTAAAAAAAGCCCTTTATGCAGTTGTCAAGAAAAATCACATATGTACACCTGATAGGGTCAACAGGGAAATATCAGAGAAAATCAAAGAAATAAAGAGGAAATCAGGGAAACATAAGGGACATATAGAGGAAAATGAGGGAAATATAAGGGAAATATAAAACAAAATCTAGGAAATATAAGGGAAATATAGAGGAAAGTCAGGCAAATATCTGGGTACTATAAGGGAAATATAAGGGAAAATCTGGAAAATATCAGGGAAATATAAAGGAAAATTTGGGAAATCTAGGAAAAAACCAAGGAAAATCATGGAAATATCAGGGAAAATCAGAGAAATACCAGGGAAATTCAGGGAAATTTGCTTTTGGACTTCTTGTGACTGCCCTTACAATGCAAGATACCTGTGATGATATTTGAGCCTTGTTCTGGGAAAACTGGGCTTAATGCGTGTGCATTAAGTGTCATCACAGATAAGGCTGTGCTTTCTACTTAAAGTGGATTTTCGCTCAGAAGAGACTTCCTTTCAACGAAAAATTCCATAAAAGCTGAAAGTGTTGTCCCTGATTCCCTGGGATGACAATTTACGCACATGCATGAAGCCCCATTTTCCCAGAGCGCGTCTCATTTGTATGTTTTGTTGCAGGTCTATCCACATAGTGCTAATGATACAACATTGAAAAGAGAGCCAGAGAAAGAGGATAAATCTAGTGGTTGGCGGTATTATGATTCAGTTAAGGTAAAAAGGAGTAGTTAGATTATATGATACCACTCATAATGTGTGAAATGGGGTATATCTCTTTCAGTGCTGGAACCGAATTTTGAAGGCCTTTGCAAACAGTTTGGATCCAGATGAGAAGCCACAGAACGTGACGTCTCATCAGGATCCAAACTGTTTGCTATTCTGATAGTATTCTTTGAAAAAAAATCGAAGAAAATGCTAATTTAAGAAATTCAGCAGACAACATTTTTTAGCAGACGACAAATTTCCCAGCATGCAAAGGGATATTGTAGTAAGCCTGTTGGTCAGTCAGTACACATGAAATTATGACATGCTTTGGATTATTATACCCCTGCAGACAAATCATTGAACCCATTTATGCCTAGTGGACTCTTCCATCCTTCTAAATTGGATCAATTTATTTCCAAAATTAGGGATGCCTAGTATATTTATTTCTATATTTAGAATATTTCTTACAGAAATTCCTTAAAGCAAACAGCGCAGACCCTGATGAGACGCCGCATCATGCGGCGTCTCATCTGGGTCTACGCTGTTTGCCAAGGCCTTTTTTCTAGACGCTAGGCATAAATGGGTTAATAAACATGTTGAAAACTTTCTACTATACCAACAGTTAACATTTTTTTGTTGAGTCAGGTCTTTTGTGCTTAGGCTTAAGACTTATGTAAGACTTTGTGTAACACATATCTTCCTTATAAGATTTACAGTCTTACCCAATTTTGGGAAAAAACGTTTGTCTTTACCATAAACAAAAGTTAAAATTTGATTTGGGTGAACATTTTCATGCATTTTTTTCTGTGTTCACAACATTCAGCAACAATGCCTTGCATGCAAGGTACCTCTTGTGCAGACTGTAATTTTATCACTCAAACAGCAATTTAAAAATAGCTCATTTTCCCCTTTTTCAAAAGTTATTTTGACTGTTATTCCTATATTTCCCTAGCTCAAAAGTCAAGGTCACGCTAATTGTTATAAATAATTACATTATGCTTGGCTTTCTTGCCAAGGGTTTTCCCATGTGTCGACAGGCATCTAGTTCAACACAAATGCAAACGGTTGTACAACTTGTTAATGTTATTGCAATACATTTTGTGACAATACATGTAGCATAATTTCCTTCCGATTTTATTAGTGATAAATGTTGACCGAACAAAACAGATTGCTTATGTGGTTTTCATTAAAGTATTATTTGTTTTGGTGTAAAATTATTTTCTTCCAAAGACGATAAGAAATAAACATATGTAATAAGAATGTCATTATGTTTTCAAAATCAGAAACGTGCTCTCAATTAGGCCACTGTTTGATTTTTCCTCTGAAATTGGGTAAAATATTTAATAGGCTGTGTACGAATAGCACTAATGGGTTGTCAATTCTGCTTCATACATAATTAAATAAAAATAGTTATTTTCCATGTATCAGATAATTCCATCTTTTCCAGGAACTGTTTATATCTGTGTCTGATCCTTGTGAATAAATAAGAAAAACTGCTTATTTAAGATCTTGATAATGTCTGTACTTGGAGTCATGGGCTGAACAATGGTGTGAAAAGCTGTGAATCTGATACACAATCAGTATTAAGCTGTTTGTTTTTAAGATTTTTTTAAATTAAGCCTCTTATAGTTATATTTTATTTTTATTACACAGTTTCCTGGTGTTAGTGGTTATATATTACAAGGAAATGTCAAGATGGTATATAGAAGTTTATAAGGAAATACTAAAAACATAAAATCTACATTTTTTTATAAATTATAATTTTCAATTTCCTTTTTTAGCTCACCTGAGCGATAGCTCGGGGTGAGCTATTGTGATCACTCAGCGTCCGGCGTCCGTCCGTCCGTCCGTCTGTAAACAATTTGTAAACATCTTCTTCTACTAAACCATTGAGCCAATTTCAACTAAATTTCATGTTGAGCATCCCTAGGTCATGGGACAAAAGAATTGTTAAAAAAAATTTGATCACATAACCAAGATGGCCGCCATGACCATATATGGTAAAAACCTTAAAAAATCTTCTTGTCAGAAACCGCTCATCAGATTTTCAAAAAATTTCACAGGGATGACCTTTGAAGGCTCCCCTGAAAAAGTTGTTCAAAGAAATTTGATTCGTCAAAAAACATGGCCGCAGGAGCTCGTTGAACTTTGCATGTTTATTNGGATATTGTAGTAAGCCTGTTGGTCAGTCAGTACACATGAAATTATGACATGCTTTGGATTATGATACCCCTGCAGACAAATCATTTAACCCATTTATGCCTAGTGGACTCTTCCATCCTTCTAAATTGGATCAATTTATTTCCAAAATTAGGGATGTCTAGTATATTTTTTTCTATATTTAGAATATTTCTTACACAAATTCCTTTAAGCAAACAGCGCAGACCCTGATGAGACGCCGCATCATGCGGCGTCTCATCTGGGTCTACGCTGTTTGCCAAGGCCTTTTTTCTAGACGCTATGCATAAATGGGTTAATAAACATGTTGAAAACTTTCTACTATACCAGCAGTTAACATTTTTTTGTTGAGTCAGGTCTTTTGTGCTTACGCTTAAGACTTATGTAAGACTTTGTGTAACACATATCTTCCTTATAAAATTTACAGTCTTACCCAATTTTGGGAAAAAACGTTTGTCTTTACCATAAACAAAAGTTAAAATTTGATTTGGGTGAACATTTTCATGCATTTTTTTCTGTGTTCACAACATTAAGCAACAATGCCTTGCATGCAAGGTACATCTTGTGCAGACTGTAATTTTATCACTCACACAGCAATTCAAAATAGCACATTTTCCCCTTTTTCAAAAGTTATTTTGACTGTTATTCCTATATTTCCCTAGCTCAAAAGTCAAGGTCACACTAATTGTTATAAATAATTACATTATGCTTGGCTTCCTTGCCAAGGGTTTTCCCATGTGTCGACAGGCATCTAGTTCAACACAAATGCAAACGGTTGTACAACTTGTTAATGTTATTGCAATACATTTTGTGACAATAGCATAATTTCCTTCCGATTTTATTAGTGATAAATGTTGACCGAACAAAACAGATTGCTTATGTGGTTTTCATTACAGTATTATTAGTTTTGGTGTTAAATAATTTTCTTCCAAAGACAATAAGAAATAAACATATGTAATAAGAATGTCATTACGTTTTCAAAATCAGACACATGTTCTCAATTAGGCCACTGTTTGATTTTTCCTCTGAAATTGGGTAAAATATTTAATAGGCTGTGTACGAATAGCACTAATGGGTTGTCAATTCTGCTTCATATATAATTTAAAAAAAAAAAATATTTTCCATGTATCAGATAATTCCATCTTTTCCAGGAACTGTTTATATCTGTGTCTGATCCTTGTGAATAAATAAGAAAAAATGCTTATTTAAGATCTTGATAATGTCTGTACTTGGAGTCATGGGCTGAACAATGGTGTGAAAAGCTGTGAATCTGATACACAATCAGTATTAACTATTAAGCTGTTTGTTTTTAAGAATTTTTTTAATTAAGCCTCTTATAGTTATATTTTATTTTTATTACACAGTTTCCTGGTGTTAGTGGTTCTTTATTACAAGGAAATGTCAAGATGGTATAGAAGTTTATAAGGAAATACTAAAAACATAAAATCTACATTTTTTTTATAAATTATAATTTTCAATTTCATTTTTTTTCAGTACTTTTTGCATTCATTCTTGAAATGGAAAGGATGCCACCATTGTTATGAGAATAACCATATCATCTATATAAAGAAAAATATATAGAAAAATAATGCATTTTTTATTTATAAAAAAAAATATCATTTTTACCTCCACTAAATAAACAAAGTCATGATATTTTTTTTTTGAACTGGAACACTTCAGACATTCAAGCGTAGGGTTTGAGAAAGTAGAGGAATATTAAATGTTCGCTTTTATTTAGAAATATACATTAAGCCTCGCTTTGGTAAAAAATGGCTTAATGCATTTGCTTAAAGGTTTTCCCAGACTAGCCTGTGCAGTTGACACAGGCTAATCAGGGACAACACTTTCTGCTTTTATTGTATTTTTTCATTTTTAAGAAGTCCCTTTTGAGCTTAATCCAGTTAAGGCGGGAAATGTTGTCCCTGATTAGCCTGTGCAGACTGCACAGGCTAATGTGGGACGACACTTTACACACATGCCAACGTTTTCCCTGAGCAAGGCTCGTTTATTTATATATACTGCTGGTGGAGGCAACTGTAGTTTTAATATATCTCATTTTTCATGCGACCTACTTTTTTATTTCTTCTGAGCACGAATAATTGTCAAGCATCCATCAGTTACGCCAATTGGCTTGTTTGTTTTGTAGGGTTGCCCAAAAGATTTCAACGAGTATGTTGTCTACGAAAGTCGCAGGGCGTTGATTGAGTACATCATAACATTCCAAGTCAACAAAGAGCTTGTGGCGAAACTTCGAAGCAAATCTTTGAAGACATCAAGTAAACCAGTCTGTGCAACACCACCCACACCTGCACAGCAGTCTGGGACTTCTAGGACAATTCAGTCTGTGTTTCCTAGGACACAGACACAGCCTTTGGTGACAGCTCATCGAAACGCTGGACAAAATGTTCATACAAATCATTCAGGTATTATTTTTATGTATGTGCGGAATAACTGGGCAGTTTGTTAATGATTGATAAATGGGCAGTTGGTTAATAATTTCTAACAAAATGATAATGATGATGATGATGGTGATGATGATGGTGCGATGATGATAGTGATGATGATAAGGATGACGATGATGTATTCATTCATTCAGTGGCATTCTCCCTTCAGGTTACTGCATAGCATGAAATAAAATGAGCCTTGTTCTGGGAAAACTGGGCTTAATTCAAATGTCATCCCAGACTAGCATTTGTGGTCGGGACAAGCTAATGAGGGACAACACTCTCCGCGGTTATGCCATTTTTTTGCTTAAAGGAAGACTCTTCTAAATGGAAATCAAGGGTAGGCGGAAAGTGTCTTCCCCTATAAGCCTTTGTAGGCTTTACAGGCTTATCTGTGATGACAATTTACGCGCATGCTTTATGCCCATTTTTCCCAGAACGAAACTCAACTGATGCTTATGAGTAGGAGCGGATGCCTTTTGCAATAGTTGCCCTATTTTTATGCCCCCAAAGGTGGGCATATAGTGATCACACTGTGCGTCTGTCTGTCCGTCTGTCCGTCCGTCTGAAATTCCGTCACACTTTACGTTAAGGTTTGGAAAAATGTGGAAAAACACTTTGCGTTTAGGTTTAGAAAAATGTGGAAAAAGGGGGCATATGTCATCCTATGGTGACAAGCCTTGTTTTATTTTTTTTTTAATGTGTTTTACTATTAAACTTGTTAGCTACCATCATGTGGTTTTCTTGTCAGAACCTAACTTGACAGGCCGAGTACCAAGATATGGCCAAACGTCCCGTACCCCAGACACGGAACATTCTAGAAGAATCCAAGAAGTGAGGGAAACTGTGAGACTCAAACGCTCTCAAGAAACCACAGGTCTGACGGGTGCACAGGTACCGAGATTTCATATCTTTTTTAGCAGTTCGTAAAGTTTGTTTGGTAGTATTTTATTATCTTCTGCAGCTTTGCAATATTTATTTGTATTCTTTAAGTTGTGGCCATTTGATGATCCGGTTCACCCTATATCAGCATCGCAACACCAGCAACAGCAGCAACAGCAGCAACATCAGCGGTTAGGGACTATGGATGATGATTTTGTAAGTTGTACAACATACATGTTCCTTAACAAAAACACCTTAAATTATGAATTGCACATTTCTAAAAACACAAGCTACTCCCATAGATTTGAACTGATCTATCCACCCAAATGTCCAGGTGGGTGTCTGGGTCCATGTTATTCTCTGGTCAAGGTAAATGTGCAACATATATTTGAGCTGTGCTCTGTGAAAAGGGGGTTTAATGCATGTGTGTTAAGTGTTGTCCCATTTAAGCCTGTGCAGTCCGCAAAGACTAATCGGGGACGACTTTTTCCGCCTTAACTGGATTTTTCGATAAAAAGAGTCTTTCTTTAAATAAAAAATACAATAAAAGCGGAAAGTGTCGTCCCCGATTGGCTTATCTAGAACGCAGACTGCACAGGCTTGTCTAGAACGACACTTTACGGACATGCATTTAACCCCTTTTTCACAGAGCAAGGCTCATATCGATATATCACTGTTTCTGCTACAAGTATTGAATTGAAACTTCAAACATATGTTTGGGGTCATTGTGTGATGTCCATGACCAAGTTCCATAACTCTGATTGACAATTTAGCAGAATTATATCACAACTCAACAACTCTGTATCAACTACAGATATTGATTTAAAACTTTACATACTAGTATGTGCTCATATTCTTTATGAATATTCCTTTATTAAGACCTAGCTATACTTTGGACCAGCTTTTTTACAGGATTATGCCCCATTTGTTCATGTAAAAGTGGACTTAAGGTTTGCAAGGAAGATTAAATTTAGATTAAGGTTTGTGTGCAACAAGTACATATATCAGTAACCTCGATAGATATTTATTTGAAACTTCATACTTGTCTTGTAGGGAGGTAACTCTGAATTGAGCAGAGTTGTGCCTCTTTTACACCCCCTTCAAAGAAGGCAGCATATAAAAGTTGCACTATCAGTCTGTGCAAACTTTCCTTTCTCAGTCAAAACTTTAACATTTATTGATGACTTTTAAATATTTTGTCACAGATGTCAACCATCATAAGAGGATGTGTAACATGAAAGAAATTCTCCCTAACGCAAAGATCGAAGTCACGCTTAGATGTCAAAGGTCAAATTTGGCCATAAAACAGCTTAAAATTCCTGTCTTATCCAGTATTTTCCATATATTGATGGATTTACCACAACTGAACACCATCAGGAGACTGTGTGTTGTGTGTAACATGTGTTCTTTAAATGTCAGAGTCACACGTACTTAGAGGCCATTATTCAAATTTGGCTATAAAACAGCTAGACAGTTCCTGTCTCACCAAATAATTTTTCCTTAAAAACTGTTTAAATAAAAAATAAAATACTGGCTTTTTTCAAAGAAAGTTGGCCTGACACAAACATATTTTATGCTTTTAAAGGACTTGTTCTCACTTTGTATACTTTTTCAAATGTATCGTATAGTGTCTTAAATTGATAGATTTAAACATCAGAACTCAAGAGCTAAAGTATTATAGCAAGCAAAGATTTTATGAAAGAAAAAAGGCTTTGAGGTTCTTAAGATTAAAAAGCCATTAATGAAACCCCTGAGCTCTCAGGTGTGTTATATTTTGTCATGCATTTTTTTTTAATTTGCTTCTTCGCTCTGGGCTTTGAAACGATTTATAATTTTGCTAGTGTCAAAAAATGTTTATTTTAAATGAAAAATGTAATTTTGGTATTGATGTGCATCCTCAGTGGATTTGTTTATCCCTGGTGCTCAGTGTTCTCTTTTGAATCTGTAAGAAAAAGTTTGAAATTTGTCATTTCATCAATCTGCAAACAATTCCCTTGAATTTACTTCTAAGTGTTTGGAGTGTCGAGTTACAGTTCATATAATTCTGAGAATTACAAAAGTTTCTGAGGGAATATAAATTCATTAAGCACATTTGTTGTTTTTATTTTTTTGATGGGTAAAAATAAACATTCTTTAAATTGTTTAGTTTTTTTTGCCTCAAATTACTGTATATGAATCTTTGATTAAGTTTCACTGTTAAATTTATCTAGCTTTTAAAGCTATTAATAAAGGACAAATAGTTTAGTTGGTTTTTGTTTATAAAGCTAGCATGTACACATATTTAACCCTTTGCATGCTGGGAAATTTGTCGTCTGCTAAAATGTCGTCTGCTAAATTTCTAAAATTAGCATTTTCTTCGATTTTTTTCAAAGAATACTATCAGAATAGCAAACAGTTTGGATCCTGATGAGACGCCATGTTCTGTGGCGTCTCATCTGGATCCAAACTGTTTGCAAAAACCTTCAAAATCCGGTTCCAGCGCTCAAAGGGTTAACATATGAGCCGGTCTCTTAGAAAACCAGGCTTTATGCATGTACATGAGGTTTTGTCCCAGATTAGCATGTGCAGTGAGCAAAGATTATTCAGTTTTTTATTGAAAGGAAGTCTTAACAAAAATCCAGTCTATGCTTTTACTTTTGTCCCTGATCAGTCTTTGCTCAAATATACCGTTATAATCATGGTTAACTGAATGCCTTCCAAAACAAACTTTGTGCACATACTTTGAGAGATACACAACTAATTTCAGCGTAATTTTAAAGGTACCAGAATGCATATGATAACTATTGAATAGTTATATCCCGGCTTGTAGGGGGATATATTGGATTCATTATATCGGTTTGTTCGTCGCAAAGTCTGTCTGTCTGTCTGTCTATATAAATGTTTTTAAGTTGATGGAGATAACAACTGACACTTTTCTAGGGTTTAATAGAGACTTCAAAATGTGTCATCACCATGAAGTTTAGATAAGCCGGGCACTTTTAATTCCCAATGACCCACACATTTCTGAGTTATTTGGCCTCGAAAAAATCCTACAAAGCGATGTGGGGTATTTGTCAAGTTTGCTCTATTTTAAAATTGTGATCAAATTATTTTTCCAGGACTCAGAACTGAATGACCTACTGACTCGACCACTGAGTCGTTCTGAACTGAGACTCGAATCACAGAGTCTTCACAGTGAAGTCCATGATGAAACTCTTCCACAGCCACGACAGAAAGGTCTGTGCCTGTAATTACTCATCCATTAACCTAAGAATTGTTCGAAAACTGTCGGTTTCCTGTTAAAAAATACATCAATTTTTATGCCCCCGAAGGTGGGCATATAGTAATCGCACTGTCCGTCTGTCTGAAATTCCCTCACACTTTGCGTTTAGGTTTCGAAAAATGTGGAAAAACACTTTGCGTTTAGGTTTAGAAAAATGTGGAAAAAGGGGGCATATGTCATCCTATGGTGACAAGCCTTGTTTTTATGTAACTTGGTCCACACATTGGGCTTTATGTTCTTTCAATTGTGTGTGTTTTGAAACCTTTTTCGGGTAAAATATCCTTCAGGTGGGGTAAGCAGGTAAACATTTATTTAAAAAAGGTGGAAATTCAAATCTGGTCAGGTCAGGATTAAAAGAAGTTTAAACAAAAAGTACCACTTCATTTAGTTACGCATTTGTTATATTTTCTTTTTTATCTGGAATGAAAAAAATGTTCAAAACAATTACAAAGACTATTTTTCAGTTATTATTAAATATATCTGTATATTAACTTCCGTGAACTAGCGACCCGACCCGGTATCATTGGAAAACATTTTTTCCCCTTATCCACTGGTATTTTTCGACCCGCGATCCGATTCTTTTTCGATTACTTATTGGAATCCTACATTCCTCTGTTCATCTATCTGTCTTATTGAACTGAAATGCCTAGCCTGTGTCATTATGTGATATGTCATTAAACAGAGATCTACGTCTCTGCATTAAAGACCTCAAATTAAACATGTGTAAGATACATATATTTATAATGTGTGAATTAAATGAAAACACTAAGCATATTAGACATTGAATATACAATCTACAATACATTATGCTATTTCTTGACATAATCCGCAAAGGAAATATAATTTATTTTTCAGATAAAAAGTCTCACGACCTGACTAGGTCCGTTCAGCAAGTGCTGGACTTGTGTATACACGAGTTCATGAATGTCACTCAGATGGATGACTCGAACAGAGCTCGGTACTTTGTACAGCGAGCTGACATGGACGTTAACAAGGCTATCTCACTGTATTACGAGGAAATGTGAAACTTGATGATGGGCATCAAACAATTTCTACCAGAAATGCTGTTTTAAATGACCTGGATTTATCCATTTACATGGACGTTGTATGTCAATGGATAAGTGAGAAAGTGTTGTATCTGGTTGAAATATCTATATCAGATATAATAATTTGTCGTGATTCCAGGCAGTATAATCTCCTTAAACAAAATCCGTACTGTAAACTCATTATTAGTGGGACAACAATTTTCGTTGATTTTGTGGGTTGACTTATCCACGAATTTAACATTAACACATCGGAAAATGACCCACGCAAATTCCCTTCTTTTAAAAAAAACTCCGAAATCTACGAATGTATGTGTAACAAAACTCATTATTTGAAAAGCCACACAATTTCATGGCAACGAATATAAATGATTTTACATTAAATAAGAGTCTGTTATGGTAATGATAATACACTTATTAAAAAACCATTTGATTACCCGCTCCTTAAATGCATTGAATTGTGTATGAACACATGCAACGCTTTAAATTTCCTAACTAGTTGTTTCAAAGGGCTACTTTCCTTAGTACATGTCTGTGTTTAAAGAAGTGATTTATTTAACAACAGACATTGTCCATTGTATTAAAGTCAGGAAGGTGCGTATGTCCATATATACGTTTTAATACGATGGAACTAATGATGGTGTACAGTCCATGCCCAATAGTCAATATTGATTTACAACATGAATTATTTTTGTATTGTAATATGTGTCGTGTTCTGAGAAAACTGGGCAAAATCTTGTGCGTAAATTGTCATCCCAGATTAGCCTGTGCAGTCCGCACAGGCTAATCAGGGACGACAATTTCCGCTTTTATGGAATTTTTCGTTTAAAGGATGTCTCTTCCGAGTGAAAATCCAGTTTAGGCGGAAAGTGTCGTCCCGGATTAGCCTGTGCGGACTGCACAGGCTAATCTGGGATGACACTTTACGCACAAGCATTTTACCCAGTTTTCTCCGAACACGCCACATATATGGACAGTTATTTAGAGTTTTACAATCGAGATTGATGTCACCTCAATAAAGCATTTTTGTGATTTGGATGTATGAGTATGCAAAAAAGTAAGCAATTAAAAATTAAAAAGTTATTACTCTGGAGTCTTCAATTTCCTATTTTCAAGTTCTAGTTCGATAGAATGGTTAAACATAAATGGTGCTTTACTAAAAAATACAGTGTGCCATCACCAACATTGAACAGGAATATGTTACAACAGAAATTAAATCCAACACGTTTTGTAATGAGAAAGGATTGTGTCTTTATGTTCCTTTATGTTTAATAAAACCTACTTGTTAAAAAAAACAACGTATTAGTACTAAAAAACTGCATCGCGTCTATACATTTGCCAAATAATTTACCAAGGTGATGAATTTTAGTCAAAGAACGATTAATAAACGTTTATTGGTTATATTTATTTATTTATTAACATTCTACGTCAAACGCATATAACAATATCACAATACATAAAAACATAGTACACCAATGTCATTCTGAAAGCTGTAATTATCAAATAATATATACATAATTAAATAAATTAAAACTATATATTATAACAGTTATAAAAATTAGTTATCAATTGAAATGCAATATTTGACCTATGGATGACCCATTAAGCTAAAAACTTATTTCCAATGATAGATCTTTTATTTTGGTATATCATGATGTAGTATTTATATGTTTGATTACTTTGTATATATAAGTCTGTGATCAATAAACGTGTGTGTTGATAGATCAGGGCCGTACCCAGGATGTTTTGACTGGGCAGGCCCAACCGGAGAGGGTGCGGGAGGTCTCCCCTCCCTATTTTTTTTAATTATTTATTTAGCACTTTGTTGGTGAATTTAATTTTAATGCTTACAAAAACCTTATTTTGTGATATAAATTTATGGAATATAACTAGTAAATCAGCACCTTTCTGAAATCTGAAGCTTTAAACATTGGTGTGAAATTCACACCAATGTTAAAAGCTTTCAGAGCCCTCTCTGGCCATCAGGGGAAGCTACCCACATCCCTCATGGGGGATTTTCGCGCCGTTTCCCTATTATGGGATTTTTTTTTACTTACTCTCTCATTAGAACATTTATACATGTTTGCACTATATTCATTTATTTCTTTTCCATAATTTAGTATATTTGACTAGATTTACTTGAAATAAAATTGTGATACAATTATTAGACATTTCTTCATATTTTTTTTAAAACAATATTATTCCTTTTCCTTTTTTCTAGGGGGATTTTTCCAAAAAATAAGGGAAAATTATACTTTTTAGATGTGGGAAGGGACCGATGTTCGGCCCTAAAAACGCAGATCGAGGGCCCTGGCTTTAGATTTCATTCATTTCACCTCTCCACCAACATAATTTGTTTTTCATAAATTAGTAACGTCCGCAATTATCAGACCATAGCTTACAACCTCTTGTATCAGTTGCTTCCATTCGCTGCTCCTTTTCTTTGGCCAATCAAAAGACGTGTTACATCATCCATCGATAGATGAAGCATTCACAAGGGGTACCCTGTGTGTACAAGCTGATAAGAAAACATTGCATGGGAGCTTATCAGGGACAATAAAACACATGTCTTTTTGTATTGAGGGAAAGTGTTCTGAGGGCCCTTTCATGAGAAAAAATTGCAGAAGGCCCATTATTAAAAAAATAATCATAACTCGACAGCCAGCTGGGGGGGGGGGGCCGGGCCCATGGTCTGGGTACGGGCCTGTCTAAGATCTTTGTTATAAATGAACGTGATGTATGGTGTTTAATGGAGTTTTAAAAAAAGCGACGAATATAAATTATACGAAAAGATACAAAAATATATTTTATTGATTGACGTCTGGTATGAATTGAAGTGTCCTTTTATTATACATATTTTTATAGCGTCAAACTAAAAATTGTTAACCGGTTTTGATGCCTATTGTGTGTATACATGAATTATGAATAATTTATGCTTAATAAAACGTTACACATTTTCGAGACTTTATTTTTTTTCTTCAATGACTTTCGGTATACTTTATAACTTATATTGATAAATTAGTAGAACTTTAGATGAAGCCTATATTATTAATTACAACGTTTCTACCGAATAGTCGGCTTCGGGGAGCATGAAATGACGTATAACGTGACGTAACAGTGTCTACAATTATAACTGATTTTAAACAACATATTGAATTCCATTGTGGCAGTGTTATAATTAATTAAGTCATAGCCACCTTTCTCTATATGTTCTAACCTACATTTTGATTGGTCGCCCAAATTTACCTCACTTGAACATGTTTGAAGTAGACCTATAGGGTAATGTGTACTAAAACTTCTGATACAAACTATTTAAATCAACCAATCAAAAGCCAGGAAAATCATGCATGAGCGTTTCACGTAATGGGTGCAATCTTGGAATGTCATTTTGTCTGTCCGTTTACCGCAGAGTTTGGTACACGCGTTCATCACGTAAGCGATCAGGGTTCAATTCCCGCTTCCGGCGCATGTGAGCTTGGTGGTGGTCTCCATACCGGACTTGTGGCGTTTCCTCAGGGTACTCCGGTCCCCCCCNGTGTACACATGAATTATGAATATTTTATGCCTAATAAAACGTTACACATTTTCGAGACTGTATTTTTTTTCTTCAACGACTTTCGGTATACTATATATCTAATTTTCATAAATAGTAGAACTTTACATGAAGCCTATAATATTAATAACAACGTTTCTACGGAATAGTCGCCTTCGGGGAGCATGATATGAAGTATAACGTGACGTAACACTGTCTAAAATTATAACTGATTTTAAACAACATATTGAATTCCATAGTGGCAGTGTTATACTTAATTAAGTCATAACCTATGCCACTTTTCTCGATATGTTCTAACCTACATTTTGATTGGTCGCCCAAATTTACCTCACTTGAACATGTTTGAAGTAGACCTATAGGGTAATGTGTACTAAAACTTCTGATACGAACTATTTAAATCAACCAATCAAAAGCCAGGAAAAGCATGCATGAGCGTTTCACGTAATGGGTGCAATCTTGGAATGTCATTTTGTCTGTCCGTTTACCGCAGAGTTTGGTACACGCGCTCATCACGTAAGCGACGAGTGTTCAATTCCCGCTTACTGCGCATGTGAGCTTGGTGGTGGTCTCCATACCGGACTTGTGGCGTTTCCTCCGGGTACTCCGGTTCCCCCCGTAGCCAAAGGCTACACCACACAAAATTGAATAGCTTTCATAAAAATTGAAACAGCTAGAAATTTTAGCCATAAATTAAAAATAAATCGTCCCAAATTTCGTGAGTTTAGTGAGTAAATTAGTTAGTTGTGCTGGGACACACTCTGGGTCCTGACATAACGCAGACTCAGGCTGATGCCAGAAATTGCAAGCATGAAGTCTGTGCTCTTAATGACTGAGCTTTTCATTAAATGGACGCATTCATGGCATTTCCTTTCACCAAATTGTAGGATATTTTTGTGTACGGTTATATCCCATCTTCATTAAATCGCGAACATCAGTCAGTATCTCTTAACTTTATGAAATTTACTGAAAGTATCGGTTAAAAAACTTAACATTCAACGGAACATACACAGCCATACGAGCAAAATTACAAAATCGCGACTGAATATCTTATTCGATTCAGACATCTTCTTATAAAAATACATGTTCATCTAATCAAATTAACATTGTGGGCCAACAAGTATTGCGGCCTTGTTTCGGATGTACTCGTTGGTCTTGTTCTCCATGCAGGAGTAGCGGAGCAGTTTTCGGAGAAATTGGTGATCAAAGTCCTGTATCCTGCATTCTGTGTCCAGGTCTCGCAGCCGTACAGTAGGAATGAGACTACGAGGGACTTGCAGAGCCTGTACTTGGTGGCGAAGCTGATGGAACTGCTTGTCCACAACCTGCTCAGTCTGGCCATCGCTGCGGTCGCCATGGCTATTCGTATTCGGACCTCAGCGGTACTGGTACAATCCTTGGACAGGGTTGCTCCAAAGTACTTGAAGCTGGTCACTTCTTTCAGCTTCTCGCCGTTCATGGTGATGTATGCACTGGTGTTGGTCGTGCTGATCACCATAATCTTCCATGTGCTAACCTACATCCCGAATGCTCCTGCTCGTTCATTGTGTATTTTGGTGAGATATTGAAGTTCACTGCTGGCGCCACCCATGAGGTCAATGTCATCAGTGAATCTCAAGTTGGAGATGGGTCTTCTACTGATGGAGATAGAACTGTGGTGGTCATGAAGAGTCTCATGCATTATCGTCGCAAGGAAAAGATTTAACAGGACGGGAGAGAGCAGACATCATTTGCGGACGCCCACTGATGTCCTGAGGAAGTACCCTGCTGTCCATTAAGATATACTACGCTGCTGGAGAGTGCTTGGATGTCTTGCACCAAGGCCCATAACTTCGTAAAAAATCAATGAACCGGAACGAAACTCAATCTTAATCTGTAAGACATGTATGTAGACTCACACATCGAAAATCAGGTCAATATATGCAAGCGTTTAGGAAAATAGTCCGGAAAACTGGTATTCGAGATAAATTTTCTGAGTCCAAGGCCCGTTATTTGGCCAAAAATCAATGGAACGGAACGAAACTCGAACTTGATCTGTACGCCATGCAGGTAGACACACACCGAAAATCAGGTAAATACCTCAAAGCGTTTTGGAAAAAAAACCTCCGGAAGGCCGTACGGACGAAGAGACTGTCTGACGGACGAACAGTGCGACTCATATATGCAACCCTACCGGGGGCATAACAAATATACGTATATGAAACACATGATATGCCGTGTTTTTATAGATTTCAATACTTATGGTGTAAAAGTTTTCGTGATTAAATCATTTTCCGTCAGAATTAAGGAATACGTTGGGTTCTTGATAAGCCTTATCTAGGACGACAGTTTACGCACATGCATTTAGCCCGGTTTTCCCAGTGCGAGGCTCTATTGAAATAGCAATAAGTTACGGTATAATCTAAGCATGTTTTTTTTTTTTTTTACTTAAGATCCAATGTTTTGTTACATAATTATGCAAAGACTATACACGTTCGCAGTAAGCGTAATACATGTGAGATACATTTCAGACTGCATCATTAAACAGAACTATTAGTTTTCGCAAATAAGGAATATTATTACACAGACATAGTACTTCATAAAATCGTACATGTATTTTAATGCTTACGTTGAATTGTATCCGACTTTCCATAAATCAGACGAAAACGGGATCATAAATCATAAAATATTAAGTTGGATAGGAAATAACGGCCGTTTTATCTTTATTAAATCTAATGGAAACTCTCATCAATTTCTCCCGAAAAAAGAGTATCGACAACAAGGCGCAAACGGAAATATACATAAATTGAACTTTTATAAGCAAGGACTGTTCTTAATAGGAAATGTACAACATAACAATACTTTCATAGAAGTTATACGCGTGGAACTATTTCATCTGCAATCATACAGCAGCGGGGTAGATTAATTAAGTGCATACTTTTGTTGAGAAATACATTACACGTTAAAGGGACTTGTTCACGTTTTGGTAAATTGACAAAATTGAAAAACATTGTTTCAGATCTGCACATTTTCGTTTTAGTTATGCTATTTGCGAGGTAACAGGAATACTGAACATTTGCCATACTCTTAAATATCCATTATATGCATCGTTTGACGATTTTGAAACCTGAACATTATAAAGCGTTACACACGCGAAACGATTAAATAATTTGGACATCTCTGTTGTTATAGCTATATTTTGTGACATTAAAAGGATTGCCAGACTTTTACTCCAGGGATCAGTGGTTCGAGTCTCGGTGTTTTTTTTTCTTTTTTTAATTGTTCTACTTATTTTTTACTTGAGCTATATAGTTTCGATGTTTATATTTATCGATTTAAAGCATTTAATGGCAAACTTCAAAACATGCCAAAATCTGTGAACAAGTCCCTTTTGATAAGACACATTACATATAAATATCATAGGCAGTTTACGGGTATAGTACATAATGCATCTCGGGGAAAGTGATGTAAACCTAAGTCGATTAAAAAGATCTTATTGAGCCACGTTATGGGAAAACGGGGCTTAATGCATATCCGTAAAGTGTCGTCCCAAAAAAGCCTATGCAGTTCGCACAGACTAATCAGGGACGACCCTTTCCCCTTTTATGGAATTTTTCGTTGAAAAGGTGTCTCTTCTAATAAAAAAAACAGTTTATGTGGAAAATGTCGTCCCTGATTAGCCTGTTTGGACGGCATAAGCTAATATGAGACGACACTTTAAGCTTATCCATTAATCTTGATATCTTGTTAAATCTATGTGTTGACATTTTGGCTATTGCTATATGGAACACTGATATTTTATGGGTTAACTTTATTTAACGAAATATTCGTTGATTTTGAGTGTGAATGGGGCTTTGACACAAATTCACCGTCTTTACAAGACATTCATCCAAATCTCGCTTACAACCGGCTGATGCACCATTTACGTTCGACTCTTAGTATTGATGTCATTGGGTTGATCAAATAACTGTTGTCGTTTATAGTCAGTATGAAAATGAAAGTATAATGTGACTTAATATTTTCGCCTATTTTATTAGACTCTTACTTACGCGTAAGAATATTCTCTAGACTTTACAAACCGTAACGGTATGAATCGTACATAATATTATTAACAGTACCATGTCCCATATAGGCACCCATACAAGTGACAACACGTGTTTATACTCTTGACAAAGCTGAATTATTCATGCATATATTGTTATTTTGTAAAAACACTGTATCGTTTGACAAGTAATTTAAGGAATGTCTTATAGTCGGTTTTACACTGGCAAACACTTGCCGACACATGATATCAGTATTTCTGAAACTGGGACATGAGCTGAGATAAGATCGCTTAATGCGTATTGCATTTTTAACGTAAGGCACACAAAATAAGACGTTTTAACTTTCTATGGAAATCTACAAAATCGGTTTCACAAACGCGCAATATAAACTACTTCAAGTGTGGATCATGTCTACCTAATATACACCACTGCACATTTCTAAATAATTCCGATATACAAGAACACCATAAAATATGTATATAGCATGCTTATAAACACCGCAGGCACTTTATTTTTCGCATCCATACATGCAGCAGTTGATACACCACTGATGATTAATTGTTAAGTAGTTACCGGTAACTACGTTTTAAAATCTTTACAATGGATACAATGGTGCTGCTGTCATGTACACATTTTTGTTGGTAAAACTGTCTGTGTTACATTAAAATCATTAAAAAGTCTGTGAAGCCAGATATTCTAAATCATGTCCAAAAAAAACCCACACATGCAAATGTTAAGTTTAAGTACTGATCTCGAATGACCGAACTGCAAGAGTAAAATTAAACATTTCATCACGAAATTGGACATTGTACTTAAACTCACAAATAGGCAGTCTTTCAAAACCTTCAAACGTAAACCCCATAACGGTATTACTCAAAGTGGTTTCTTGTGAATAACATAAATCAAACTATATTGCTACACTTTGGTAACGAGGATGGGCATAACGGTTTACACTTTCATGTAAACGCATAACGATAAAGAAACGAGTGTTATACTCAGGGGCTAGCAATTCTTTCGTACTCGTAATGTGTCAACGCACAGAGATAAGATATCGGCCTGACATGTAGTAATTTACACACGTTGGCTATCTCGAAGAACGCGTTTATTGCTAAAATGAAGACCATATTGTCAGTTTCGGCATGTTGGATTTTATTTGTTTTTATACACGTTGAAGCGGTTGATGGGGATCTTCAATCAGTGCTTGCCAGGCTTTCTGTGCTCGAAGAAAAACAAGTATTTTCCGAGAAACGAATCGCTGCGCTTGAAACGGAGAAAAAGTTTTCACAGAAAAGAATCGCGGACTTAGAAAAATACAAGGCTTTGTCAAACAGAAGAGTAGCTGCGCTTGAAAGAAACAATGCATTATGTAACAGAAGAAATTATGCATTTGCAAAACAAGTTTCGATCGAAACCGAAAAGAAACTGCCTGACAAAATCACCACAAAGACTGGATACGACAAGACTCTGTCTGACAGGGAAGTCGTCACGCTTGAAAAGGACAAAATACTTTCTGACAGAAAACTCTCCACGCATGCGAACAACTATGCAGTATCACCCAACCCGAGTGGTAAAGAGGACAGACTCACTGCTGCAGTTGAAATTACAAATCGGTCATCTGCTGGTAACGTAGTTATTTGTATTTGACATTTACTATAACGTTTCAATACAGAATACATCTTTACATTTATCTTTGCTTCGTACATGCACATATCTTTAAAAAAACCTGTGTCCGGTTTTCTAAGTCTCTGACTATCAATATTAGCCAATATATAACATAAATATATGAATAGATGCATTTTGATGAGCGTTGACTGATACAAGTCTGAATATCCAACAATTCATGTCTGAATCTCTTTTACTTTCGTTACAGTTCTTCAGTCTGAACAGAGAAGATTTGTTGTAGGAGGGGTTATAGCATTTTCTGCAGTAAAAAGCGCTAACCAAGAGCATGTTGGCGTTAATCAGCACATCATCTTTGAAACGGTCCTTACAAATGAAGGAGGCGGATACCATCCAAATCTCGGTGTCTTCATAGCTCCACAATCCGGCCTTTACGTGCTGTCATCAACGCTTAGTTCGGATACGCGTGGTGCGGTTACCGCTGCCATAGTTAACAACGGAAACGTTGTCACGCGTATTTGCAGCCATGGGGGCGATGGAAGTTACGACCAAGGCAGTCAGACGGTTGTCATGAGGCTAAATGCTGGGGATGAAGTCGCTGTTCAAAACACCTATCCAAACGATACTATTTACGGATACCAGAATTCGTCCTTCAGTGGCTATTTATTGTGCCCACAATAATTGGTCATACGCTTATGATGACTATTGTCAAAGTTTAAAATTAGTCAACATTAGTGTACACGCGAATGTTAGTTCGTAAAATTTTTTAAATCTTCATTTCATGTCTGTCTATGACAGAATGTTTCTAAATAAAGTACAATTATAACTATGGAGTTGTTTTCAATTAGTTAGTTATATGAAAGGGTAAATTTCCGGTATAATAGACACATTTAAACCCAATCTCCGCACTGATTCCGAGCATTTCGGAGGTGACCACAGCAAGGAGTTTGAACTAAACCAATTTTTTGTGTTCACCAGAATATATCCCAAGAAGTTGTGTGACAACGGCCTTAGGCATATTCCAAATTACCAGAAGCAATCAAATTACGGGGAACAAATACTTTATTTATGCTTATTACAATGCTCACAATCTCTTGTTTGATATACTATGTAGCAACCTTTAAACAAATAACAATGGAAAATTATGCAACAAATAGGTACGCTGCTACACTAAAATAGGAATATTCTTCGAAGTGAAGTATTGCAGCCAAAAATCGTTAAATGATACTGATAAATACACAAAATATCGCGTGTTTTTTAATTAAATTAAAAATACCTTATTTAAAAGTCAATACATATTTGAAAAATATTGTTCCTCTATGTAAATGTTTTAAAGCTTCTATAATGCTAAAAAATCAACGACAATTTCGTAATATATTTCGTAAAATAAAGTTGACATATAAATAATCAGTGTTCCTTATAACAATAGCCAAAATTTCAACGTAAGGTGTGCTCTGGTAACATAGATTTTTGTAGATATATAATGCTCGTTTTTATGTATTTGTGACACAATTAATTCCATTTTAATTTCCCGCAAATATATCTATTTATACGACACACAAACACTGAAATGGTACCATGTTAGTGTTCATGTGTCGTATGAATAG